>AXCM01007713.1:0-15393 GCA_000473375.1 Anopheles culicifacies | reverse complement strand
TGTTTATGACTTCAGTGTATGGCAAGATCTTGATTGTCTTAGATCTGGACTGAGACGATGGTCTCCGATGTTTCCACCACCGAGTTGCGGCTAGCTCGTTCTAGTGGTAGGTTAAAGAGAAGACAAGCTAGCTCTACTCCTTGGAATATTAGTAGTCCTCTGGATGGTAGCAAAGTGCCCTAAGAATTTTCCATCCAACATTACTTGGCATCTGACGTTAGTAATTGTCATTCAAACAAGTCTGGTAAACTTGACTGGGATTCCTAAGGGAGGAGTTCCCCGGTCCGCGGACCCCTCCTCCCACCTTTTGATCAAGGACCAAGGAGTCATAATGTTGAGGACCTCAACTACCATTCCGCTAGGAGCCTCCAAAAAACTTGACCTGTGACTGACTGGAGGTCACACTGGCTGCAGGCAAGATCTTGTCTAGATGCAAATTTTGGACACCATTTAGTTCTAATTTTTCAATCTTATCGATGTGATTTCATTTTAAGTATTTTGTTTCTTCTTTGCAAGATGTTGAGTTGAATTGAGATCTATCTTTTATAACCTACTAAGGGTCTAAATCGTATTACTAAGATGGGTCTAAATATGTTTAGCTCAACTGTTCCACCTGATTCAAATCACCTCTGGAGTGTATGTAGATATAAACCTCTACAAATCCTAGGTTTTCATTATTTGACCTCTTGTATTGTGACACAACATTACAATGCATGAGATGAAGCGGTTCACATCTGTTGCTTCAGCAATCAAAGCTCTAACCTTGCATGAAATGAAACCAATCGAAACCAATGCCGCATCGATTGTTGTATTCCTCTAATGGTTTGCTGGCCTTGATTGCAACCGATCAGTGTGAATCGCCCTCAAAAGATGAGATTATTACACCACTTTAAGGTGAGTGGTATCGCGAACGAAAACACATCTCTTAATCTTGAGGTTTGAGTTGATCCGATCAATTACTATCTTTCACATACCATGGTTCCAACTTGGCGGTTCACCAGCCCAAATTAGGCCTGCAGGCAAAACATGTCATCTTCCGCCAGCATAAGCCTATCGGGCAGCATCGACTTAATGAAAACAAACACAATCAATCTCGACCTTCCATTTGCATCGAAAATGTTAAAGGAATTCAGGCATGCGTGTAACCATAATGCGACACCATCATCACTTTCGTCCTTCAGCCGTTCCGCCGCTCTCCCCTCTCTCCAACCTCGTCCAAAAACCGGCCCACTTCCAAAAACAAACCTTGTTTTGCTTGGCTTGAGCGGTGCGAGAGAGTTATGCGTACAAACATTGCTAAATGTGCGTGGCCAAAAAAACCACCACCACAGCACACCATCCCCACGGTCCTCGGTGCAACACGACCAAGGCTGCACAACGGGAGACACTCGGTGGTACCGGCTGGCCAAACGTTACGGCCATCACCGGACCTCGCGGAATGTAGTGAGCCGTATCGTGCAAACATCGCCGCGCAATAATGGTTTAGCTTGGTAGTAGCTTTTCAACAGCACAATATCACAACCGACTGATGTGCACCGGGAGGAAGACTCCGACGGGGAGGGCAAAAAACAAAAAAAAAACAAAACATGGTGCGGAAAAACAAAACACCCAAGCGAAAGCGTTCGCGAGTCTCGTTGTGAGCCGTGCGTCTGTGTGCGGCTCATGTTTGCCTGTTTAGGTTTTTGTTTGTTTTCCAAAAAGCGCGTGAAATAAAATCACGAATCGGTAAGAGTGTAGGAAGAGTGGGAGGTGGTCGGAAAACAGGGGAAGGTGGTTTTTACGATGGCGCACGCGCTGTTGGTGCACACTGGTACGAAAGTGAGAGTCGATCACGATCGTACACCGAAACACCACGACCAACAAACGGTACGGTTCAATGTTTTAGAGGGCTCGAAGAAGCTTTACATCGTTTCCGTATCTTTTCGTTGCTTTTCCCTAAATCGTTACATCAAAACTGTCGATGAATAGAAACTATCTGCCCAAAAGCAAAAGCTTTCGATAGCTGTTGAAAGAAGATCGAACATGGCGACGTAACTTATCTGCTGGGGGGCCATTTGACGATGCGAGTGTGAGTGTAAACCTCATTTCTGGCAGCTTAACTAGCTAGGCCCGGTGGAATTATATTTGTGACCAGATGAAGGAAAGCGAATGTTTTTCCAGCCATTCACATTGAATCACAGTAAGGGGGTTAAATAGTTTTTCGAGGCTTGTGTAGATGTATGCAACACTCGGGTAAACCGGCCGGCCGGCCGAACGTACGTTTAAATGGTGCCGGTTTAGCAATGGAAAGTGAAACTTGAAACCGAAATCTTCAAACGCAAACGATCAGCCGCCCGGTTTGGGTGTGTACGAATGGTGGTGTGGGAAATGCAAGGAAACCCTCGTTGGCAGTGGGAAATTTTGCAGTGTATTATGGTACGTGCCAGGTTATGGAAATAGGTGTGAGAGTATTTACTTCCTGGTAGCGTGTTCATCATCAAATTTTAAGAGGTCTTACACGTCTAGTCCAACATATAACACGTCTAGTCAGAAAATTAAATACAAAAATGTAGCATAACCCTACCAGTTGTCGCCGAAAGCAGGAATTTCTAATGCCTTAGTAAATTGTCGATCAGAATGAAAACTGATGCAGAAAATTCTTCTATGGTCTCAAATAGTTTTGTGCTGCCATTTTCGTAATTTTATAGTTCGCAATAGTATAGACAGTCCTCACAGTAATATGTCTTAAATCAGAGTGAATGAGTTAGAATGCTGAGCTATTTTTTCAAAGAATAAATGATTGACTCTCCGCGTGCTGACTAGCCACTCACTCACAAAATTTAAACTCACTCATGAATTGAACAGCTCATTGCTGATTAGTGGCAGAGGATAGGCTAGCGAACCGATCGAATACAACTTTCAATTCGAAAATGTGTTCGTATTTTAAATTAAACCAAGATAAATGAAAGACTTGATTAACATACTAACAGGCTAACAATACCATGAAAATGAGTTAGTAATAATAGTGAGTGAGTTAAAAAACAATAAATGAGTTGAGATGTAGTGAGTGAGTAGCTAGTCGGAATAGAGAGTCAAATAATAAAAGAGTTAAAATAAATCTTTGAGATGATGATTTAGCTGTCTTACTCATTACGACTCAGTTTGCACTACTAAACTGGAGCCGCAATCGCTTCGGACTCCAAGTTGCTCTATATATATTAGATCTTTCGTCTAATATTTGAAGTATGATATCTCATGTCCTATGACTCAGTATTTGCCCAAGAGTTGTTCATGAAATTTGTCTATTGTGTAATAAAGATATTGTCTTAGTGTTTACACATTATTTATTATCACAACAATGGTAATTGAATTGAAACATGTGTGTGCTAAAATTTGTCATAAATTACCTGTTTATACGTATACATCAGATTGGAATATTTAGTAATTCCTTTCGTTATTTTTCAGAAAGTTTATTCAATGCAAAATTAGGACTCAATTTAAAAACGACTACTAACAGCTTTCAGTAAATCTGACCACTTCAATCCAAAGTGCATGTTAGAGGTGACCTATCATCAGTTTAAGTACTCCCTCTTGTTATTATATCGCGGAAGCTATAGTCTCTACTACCCCATTGCAGGTAAAACTTACGAAGCAAACAAACCGATCGATCACAAATTGCATAATAAATTACTGGCAGCAGTAAAGCTAAAATCAGTTTTCCACAGTTTTATGACACTTTCCCTTCTCACTTCGGCACCGTTGGTCCGTTGGGCTCCTCTCGCACTCCCACTCTTGTGAAGGTATCTCTGCAAAACAGCTCACGAAGAGGAAGTACAAAACCAGTGCGACGTACGATCACGATCGTTCGGGCTTCTCCATATAAACCAAAGCAATGCAACAAATTAGAACGAGGCCAAAAGTGTGATCAAATAAAAACGTGAACCATTTTTTTCCTGCGTGGCAAACTTAAAGCGCCTGCAGTGCTGGGAGTTAGTCCCGGGTACGATGTGTAGTGGGATATATAGTAAAACCAGGCAGAGGGCAAAAAAAAAACACTCACACTACACAAACCTAAATCAAGAAAACGGTACATCCACCCGTTTGCCATCCCCAATCTCGGCCAGTCTCGGCCGGTTGTTTGGTGGCTTGGTTCGGTTGCGTTACGCTACGCGGCTTCTGTTGTAGCCGCCATTGGCCGTGCTACGAACGAAACCGTTAGCTTTCGGCGAGAATATGTAGCGCAAAAAGCAGGAAACAATAATAGACAAAGCTGCAAGCACTACGAGTGTATGTGTGTATGTGTGTGAGCTAGACGTGAGGAGGGGTAAGTTTACGTTGGGTGGTGGGAGTTGCAGGCAAGAAAAACGCAACTACGATGCGACGGTAGGTGGCAAAGGGTGGGAAACCCTCAGCTACGGGGCACAATTACTGAGGCTTTTCCTTGGTGCTTTTCTATGGGGCTGGGGGCCGAGGAAAATCGGTTGGAAATGAATGGTCGCGCTAGAGGAGCGAAGAGCAACGGCATGAGTTAAGCCGTGCGATCGGTAGCGGTTCAGCTCACGTTTAGACGAGATAAACTTTCGCAATAGTTTGGTGGGGCAAAGCTTGAGCCACGGCTACACACGAGTTGGTTGCACGTGCGAGTCTTGTGAACAGTGCACTATAAGAGGAGGTTTAGCCAATGGTGCACTTTTCACGTTTGGTATATTATTGGAATGTTTAGTTATGGCAAATTTTCATCACTATTTACAACTTTGACTCGTACTGATTGTTTTGGAGTTCTGTGATTGTTTAGAGATATTTTTAATCTTAAGAATCTCTAATCATCCTCCTGAGAGATGTACTCAAATTCATTAATCTGAATCAGATTTATTCAAAATTTAACAATAGCACGCCGCGTTCACTAAGATTATGGATTATTTGCTTCCCTCCTTCATGCATCTGAAAGATGTATTCAGACTCATGAATCTGAATCAGATTTGCTCAACATTGAGCAATAGTTCCATTCGTTCTCTAGCATCTTCGAGATGAATTCCAACTCAACTTACTCCAATCACGGCGATTCTTCTGGATTTCTGTGAATGTTTGAGGAATATTTTTAATCTTAAGAAATGCATGATTTTCTGATATTCATTCACTCACCTCGAGTATTAAGACTCACGAATCTGAATCAGATTTACCCAACTTTGAGCAATAGCTCGCTTCAGACACAAACCTTTTTGGGGATGAATTCCATTTCAACACGAACCAATCATAATAAACTCTCACCGATCGACGGTGTCGTACGGATTTACTTTCTTTTTGCTTCCATCCCAATCGTATGCCGTAATAGATGAACACCGCTTTTGCGTTTTAGTTTTGTTCGCGTTCAGAAGCAGACCTTTGGAGTTTTGGTATTTTCCCCCACACTGAGTTTCCTTCAACCGCTGGACAACCGTTCAACATTTTCCTAATGATTTTGGAGTTTTGGTTTGGATCGTGACCTCAATTCGGTTGCAGCTACCGCATCTCAACGGTATGCTGACTCTAGGAGGTGCGTCTCTTGCGATCTCTTTTCCCTCTGTCATATCGCCGTCCTATTGTAACACTTACCTTCCAAAGCTTTTACTTTCAGTATTTTGGAGGTGGTTTTTCTTTTTGGAATGGGTTACTATCGAACAGAAGCCATCTCTTGGGGGTTTAATTCAAATACATTTGTCTTAGAGCTAGCTATATAATGTTTCTGAAAAGGTACTCATATTTTTGCTCACCTTCTGCTTTCATACCTGTTGATTTCTTGTCGCGGAATGGTAATGATTTTTCCGCCATCAAGGGTACGTTTCGGAAAGATGCGTGTAGCATTAGCACTTAACCATCTCAACGACATAAGGCGTAAGATCCGAATGCGCGAGAAGTTTAAATCCATGTGTGTGTGTGTGTGAGTTTTTTTTTTCTTCTTCACGTGGACAACAATTAACCTTCGGACATGAACCAAACCGCCATTCAACGCGGTTTTAAAACGTACCGAAATTGCATCTCAAATGGGCCGGAAAAAGTGGGCCTTTTTTGTGTGGCTCGTTGATGTTCGGATCTTTGCTGCCGGAATATAGACCTCTTCGGTAGGCTATAAAATGTTATTTCCACAACACATAATTTCCCACCCTGTCATACGGTGTGCGCGGCTGTCCGGGGGAGGAATGATCACGGTTGGGTAAGCTTTACGGCTAGTGTGCTTTGTAGTTGATTTATTTCAAACCATAGCCCGCTAGGGTCGTAAAGTAACACTGCTGTGGCAACCTGTTGAAGGGGGCTATAAAAGTGTGACTATTTTATTTGCAGCAGAGCTGCCGATGGATTGCTGACCGTGTTCACTTTCCATTTTCTAATGAGATTGCGTCAGATGCTGTTAAATGCATTTCGCTTGACTTGGATTTCCTCGATGGGAGTAAGAATGATTTGGCCAAATTATTTCATTTATCATGTTTCATGTCGGCTACTGCATGGGCTTTGAAGTGATAAGCTAACGTCTTTCCGTCACGTACTTATCGCGATCATGCGTGGTAACAATTACGCACAGCGCACCTACGGAGTAGCACAAAAAAAATCGTACGTGATAAAAATCAAACATTGAGCGCAAAACCACCCAACAATTGCAAACTTTCAACGCAAAAACCAAAAATCCCTCATAGACAAAACTGTAACGTCACACCGGCAAATGGAGCGTTTGCACAGGTGTTGTAAAAACGAGAGTGTAAACTAGAAGAAAAATAAAATGATAGAAACATGATAACACCTTACGCGCGAATTTTGCGCAACGCCAAAACAAGCCGAATCGAGGGCACGGACAAACACGGCGGAAGGCAACCAGCTTAATACGATATGGTTGCAATATTGGGGGTAAACTAAAAAAAATGAGGTAAAAGAAAGGAGCACTTCTTCACTTCCTTTGCTTTAGCGGTAAAGCAACGCAACGGAAAGAAAAACATCATCATTCGCTAATTAATGATGCATCGCAATCGGGGAGCATGATATCGCAATGGAATAAGTTCGGGCGACTAAATTTGTAACGAAGGAAAGCAAACGTTGGAGGGTAGGCCGTCATTCGTTCGTGACGGCACGAGTACCGGAAAGTACGCGAAGAGTGAAACCGGCTACTTGCGATGGAGGCCACTATACTAAGGGGGTCCGAAAATGGTAACGCTCAAGCACACGCACACACCATTCGGTAACGCGCAATACTACACGGCACGCAAGAGAGCAAGAGAGCGCGCGCGCACGCGAGAGGATGCCAGGATGATTTTGGCAAAGCGCCGGCAATGAACGCGATCGCGAAAAGTGCGTGCGAATGGGACAGCAAATGATGGGTGTGAGCGAGAGATGTGCAAAACAAAAAGTGACCTACCGCAAAATACACGAGCGCATGCGCTTTTTTTGCACTCTGCCAGTAACACAACACAGCCACACATATTCACAAACACACTGCCATCTTTTTTTGTGGCAGATCCGGTGTGTTGGAAACGGAGAGGAGATCGGTTCGGTTTTAGGGCACGAAACGTGAATGCTATAGAGGGGTTGGAAAGAAGCGAAAGGGTGTTGTAAGGGAGCGTGTATGTCCTGTTGGTTTCACGCACACAAACCGGGGAACGCGTGCCCCACATAAAGGAGACCCTGTGCCAATATCGTCCGTACGGTGATAGAGTACCGTGGGGCAAAAGTGCTTAAAAAGGGTGAAAACAATATTTTTTCTAACCAAGATGATGTTTTATAAATGAAAACAGAAATTACCCTTTAAAAAAAGTATTTTAGTATTTTCAGGTTTTGTGATACATTAAGTAGTATGATCTTGATACTAAATTATTGAAAATCATGAACGAAAATCATCTAATAAAAACTATTTAAAAACTCAACACACAAAGACACTTTCAACATATTCCTAAAGACAAAATTCCTGTTTTTCGTAGCCAAGTTTGTAAAAATGTGCTAGAATTTTCTATGGGTGTTCGTGCTCTGCTTTGCCCTATACATACATATTCCCCACAAACGATTACACAGCGAAAGCCGGTTCCGAAAATTTCAACTACGTGGTGGGAAATTGCGTCGCGGAAAGTGTCCCCACTCGGTTTTTCTTCATTTTCTTCCCCTCACAATGTTTTTCTTTGTGAGTGTTATATTTAATGTGAAAACATATATAAGAATGTAATCAATCTTAGTTTACGAATATGTTACATATTTACTGAGATGTACTTTAATGGAAGAGTTCGTTTCTTGCATTTTTATATCGTACTATTAACTTTAGCTGTAGTATCCACCATCATTTCGTAACGTAAACAAACCCGTGCCCAAGATGGCTCCCAACATTGCATGACGCGTTACGGCGTTCCCCATGCGTTACACCCGTTACGGACCGTTGTAATACGCCGGGCAGCAAACAGCTGGAGTGAGTTTGGGGGGTTTTGCGTTTTGAGCTGGGGAACCGTAACCTCACCGTACTCCCTCCCCCTCCTCCTCTTTCCCTTGCCCACTTCCCTACCGTTTCCTCGATGCTTTTTTCTTCGTTGCCAGCGAGATTTAATAATGATGTGAGCGGCGCTGGCGCAGGAAGGCACAATGTCGGAAGGCCTCGGAGGAGAAGGTTTTTAATGTTGGCGATCGAACCGAGTTTTCGAGTTGCTGGCAATGGTGAGCACACGGTAGGCCATAGCGAAAAAAAAACACGAGATCTAGCTAGCGTTTCGTCCAGCGAGCACCAACATAATGTTTAGAGACAAAAGAGGAAGAAGAAGCAAAAAAAAAAAGGAAGCCGAAGCAAAAGTGGAAACCAGGAAAGGAAAAACGGTTTCTCCTCTAACCGGTGGGGTGGGGTGGCCCTTTTCCGCGCTCCACCGTCCCCCGCTCGCAGATCTTTCGCTCTTGTCGATCCATTGGTCTTTATGCTGTTGCCTTGAGCATGGTTTTTAGCTTCTCAGGAGAGGTGTGGAGGAAAAGAGAGGGACTGGTGCGCGAACTGGCGACATAACGGTGGGAGGGTAGCGATACCACGGTGCGGTGAGGATTTAATGGCGTAGAGGGAAATATTGTGTACGGTGGCCCCATTCCAGCAGGCCCCCGTCGGTGTTGAGAGCTTGTGTGGATTCTGGAACCATGTGTGTGGTGGTGTGTGTTTGGATGCAGTTTTGTACATGTATGATGGGGTATATTCACTTTATTTCTCTTTATTTCCATCGGTCCATCGCAGTGCAGTGTGTTGGTGATCTTAAATTTTATGCTCATGCATTCGAGAGCAAAAGGGAAAAATAAAGCGTGTAAACCCAGGGAGGGTGGTGCGGTTCGCTATATTACAGTTATTATGAATACTTTGCAACCGGGTTGGTTGGATTCTTTTAGTTTTTTTGCTTCTCTTCTTCTTGCGGCCGGTGCAGTTCTGGAGAAACTTAGATTTACAACTTTGATTTGCAACAACCGAAGCATAATCTTGTTTGCACTATAATTTTCATCTATGTGAAACATAATTAAAAATTATAGGAACCATTAAGTCTAGCTCTGAAGTCCAACTTCCTACAATAATATTGAAAAAAATGTTACTAATGATTAAAAACAGAAATAAATGTGAAACAAATTCAAACAAAATATAATCAAAACAGTATTCAACTTGCTATTTAGAATATTGGTTTATTCAAACACATTCCTAAGAAACATTTTAAGCAGAATAATAAATAACAAAAAAGTATTCCTTCAGAGTGTTTTTTTCTGAGTTTAACTGCGAAGTAAAATGAAAAGCAACACTACAATACACGCACTATGATTGCATATCTTTCCACACATCCGCTGCATACAGGAAAAGGTGTTTAGAAAGAAAAAGAAACCTCCATCAAGTGAAACCGCTTTAAAAATCACGCAAAATCTATACGCAGATCGAAGGTACGTGTCTTGTGGGTTTGCCGAACGAAAAGGGTTGAAAATGAGGCAAAATATTTCAATCACGACCGCTTTGCTTAGTTTGTTGCTGCTGAAACGAGAAACGACACGAGGGTTGTGTGTTGAGGAAAGGGAAGCAAACGGCTGAGTAGCGGGTGTCATTTAACTAAACCACCCTTCGATTGTGAGTAAGATTACCTTGCCATTGGTAGGCAAAAGCGCATCGGAATGTTTGTTGATTTTATATAGCGACCTGGCCGTGCAAAGCGGCCGCTCATTCGCCTCTTCAAACGCATCGGAAAATCAGCTGCTGCTGTTACTGCTGCTGCCGTTACTATCCGTTATTATGTAGCACACAACTTGACACACACACACATACGCGTGCGTTTAATTCATCCATGGCCGAGCCCCCTCCCGAAACCATCTTGTGAGCGAGATGGCAAACAAACAAACAACTTCCTATTCGCTCACACCTAGGATGGATTCTCTAACACGCACACATTCTCACCTATAAACAGCGAAGAACAACTACAATTTACCACAAGAAGAAACTCCGCTGCATACGCGTCGCACATTCGTGTGGTGGGGATGAATCACACGAATGAACTGTGTATTCGGATGAACCGTGTAGGGGAAATAATGGCAGGCAGGCGCATCAACACACCACTACCAGCGCAGCGTGCCGAACAGCCATCGCGACGGGGCTCGGTACGGTAGCGTACGGTACGGTCTCGCCATTTTAAATTTGACTTCTGCCGAGTGTAAAGGTTCGCCCACTGGTTTACTTGCCAACGTTTTTCCCGTACAGCTGTGCGCGCTGAAACATTAACTGTTGCCAACAAAGGCCGGGTACGGTGAAACCATTAAAGCCCCGCGGTCACAAACGCAACTCATCCACGCTAGAAGCCGAGGACGAACGCGTTTCGGTTGCATCTAATTAACTCATTGCGGTGTTGGTTGTGCGTGTGTGTTGTCCGGCACGACCAGCACGATTAGTGCGTGCGTGGGTGAACGGAAAAGTGTGTTCAAGATAAAAAACAAAAAAGTGCAAAAAATCCCTAAAAATATAGAAAACGAGTGAAACAAGTGGTGGCATACAAAACAATAAAACCCAGCCTGCTTTGTTGGTCTGTGCGTTGTAAGCTAACCCGTGTGTTTGTGTGTGCGTGTCCGCCACATTCCAACCAAATCGGTATCGCAGTCGCTTACATTCGCAAGCGCAGATAACAACAAATCGTGACACAGTGCACAAAGGAAATCCCGCACGGTATAAATGTGTTTATATGGTGCGCAAGGTAGGAAAACAATCGAAGTAAAACTCGCACCAGTTAAGGTCGAAACCGTCGCCCGTACGTGTCCTTTCTCGGTGGTTGAGTTTGTTCGTTTGGTGGTGCTGTTTTGAACTGAAACAGCCCGCCCTAGAATCCCAAGGTGCTCGAAAGAATTGGTGTTTTGTGTGAGTCGGTGTAAGGACCTACATCAACATAAGTTGGTTGGTAGTCGATATCGGGAAGCATAGCCTACTTTACCGTGTGTGGTACAGTGCCAGATTAAAAGGTTGAAAGAAAAGAAAAAGAAGAAACAATTTTAAAAGAAAAACCACCCGGTCCCCATTTCGGCAAGCAATTCCTGCACATGCCGAATAATGTTACTGAGCAGCAGGATCGGAACAAGTGTGTACGATCTACTACTACTGCCACTGTTGCAGCACGACGATGTTGCACTTGCTGAAGCCGCTGGTCCACTCTCTACGCTACACGGTGCTGTGACGTGCTTGTCGTCGTTGTCGCTAGCCGGACTCGCAAACCAGGCCACGGTCGCGGGCCAGCCACTGTTCGAAGGTGCTGACCACTGTCAGCTGCTACTGGCGCACGAAGCGCTTGCCTGCCGTCCGACACACGCTACGACCGGTAACGGTGGCTCATTACCGTGCAGCAAAAGCTCGATCAACGAGGCGTACTACAATCTGGACAAGCTGTTCGCGTAGTGCTAGTGATTGTGCGTCTGTGAAAAACTGTGAAAAATTTTGAAAAAGAAATAAACCACTCCAAAAGGAAAAGCAAAAAAACCGTTACGTTTCGGTGGAAAGTGAATTAAAGTTTAACTGCATTCTGGTTTACGTGGTGTTTTGTGAGCCGAGAGGTTAAAGTGTGCAAGAAAAAGAAGAAAAATGAAATACGCGTACAAATCGCAATAACAAATCAAGTGAGTGCATATGAAAGGTGTATGGAAAAAGCAGAGTGATTTTGTGTGCAAAAATAGCGAATTGTGGTGTTTACAAGAAAGAATAGAGGAAAAAGAAAGAAAAAATATCGTAAAGTGTCAAGAGCACTAAAGCGTGATTGAAATTGTGTGTGCAATTTACATGATATTGGTGATATTGCCGTATGGAAGCAAGTGAGTGAGCAGAAGCATATTGATCGTTGTAATAGTTACTGTGATTTTTGTGTGCGTTCCGGTTGATGTTTTATCCTTGTGGGAGTGCACCGTAAAAGGCATTGTGCATTCGAGTTATTGCAAACTGAGCCCAACCCATCCAACAAAGAAATAAGGGAAGAAGAGATTGTTGGAACGCAGAGAACAAACAGAAGAAAAAAAAACTTCCCGTCCTAACAAACAGCGAAACAGCGATCGATCGCCCCCAAACCGGCCACCCTTATGAAAAAGTACTTTCTCAACAAAATGTCCACCGGCAAGCGTCTGGCGAAGCGCTCGATCGTGGGTACGCGAGTCTGTGCGCCCGGGACCGATGGTATCTGGTACTCGGGCAAGATAGAGTTCGTCAAGACGGCCACGGACCAGCAGAAGGAACCGGGCCGCAACGGAGCGGCCGGCAACGGTGGCACCTTCCTGCCCGGGCTGACCACGCCCGCCCGGTATACCGTGCTGTTCGACAACATGAAGGACGTGGCACGGCTCGGACTGGCCCGCGAGTTCCGCGAAACCGAGCTGATCGGACGCGGCTTTCGGACGATCGCGGACGTGAAGCTGAAGCCGGGCCAGAAGGTGTTCCTCACGTACAATGGACGAGAGAACACGGGCGAGGTGATCGCACACGACGATCTGAAGGACGAGGTTAAGGTGCGCATTGCCGGTGCAACGAACGGTGCTGCTCAGGAGGTTAGTATTGTTGCCATTTTTTTTTTTATTTCTGGTACCTA
This sequence comes from Anopheles culicifacies, assembly GCA_000473375.1. Taxonomy (NCBI): domain Eukaryota; kingdom Metazoa; phylum Arthropoda; class Insecta; order Diptera; family Culicidae; genus Anopheles; species Anopheles culicifacies. The sequence goes on along the minus strand of AXCM01007713.1, from coordinate 2,359 downwards.
TATTTCAACATATTATTTATTTGAAGGATATTCATCCAGCATCTAAAAAAAAAAAAAACATATCTTCAAGATATCATATCTTCTAAAATCATATCGATAAGGTTATGTCAGACTTGGAGGACACTCAGGATTTAGGATATCTGATGTCAAAAATCTTAATTATTTAAATATGGTTTATATGTACATGGCTGTATCTCTCCCTCATTATCGCTATATAGGTCTGTCCTTGTTAATAAATTTAAATCGGACTTTAATATTATCCAGAATTCAATTTGTCAAAACTCTTCTTTTGATACATAACAGGTCGGAATATTTGTTTTCCTTGAGAATAAATCTCTTACTTTACCGATTTTATAATAATCATGAATCGTGTAAATGAATTTTAAAATCCTTTTATCTTATCCTAATCCAACTGCTATAAATGCCCAAAAAAGGATCTTTTCCTCAACCATTTTGCTACCGATTATAGCAATGGGGTGTGTTTTTCTTTTTCTTGCGTTCTTGGGAAACTATTTCCTTCCACATTTACATTCGACTTTAGCGTCCCCAATTTTTGCTGTTACTATTTACTACACTGCACGAGCGCAGTGTATGTCCCTACTCCATGTACCAGCTTATATGAGTGTAACTCGCAAAAGTAGGTCAAGGAGAAGCGCGACTCGTTACAACCGCTACCTACCGCTGCGTTTACATATCAAGAAGAACAAAATAAAAAAACTCTCTTACACACACACACACACATTCCCCAAAAACGAGGAGCGAACTGATCGTTTAGCTGATGTCGGAGCCGTAGAGGGAAAGATTAAAAACACAATAGAAGGATCTTCCCGTGCGCTGAGCCAGAAAGGGATAGCCGAATGGCCGGTGCTCAAAGCACAATACAATATGGCGGATTCCCTTAGAACTAGGGTGCACGAACACGCTGTAACGCGTTACATCGAGATATGGGAGATGGCAAAAAAGTAGGTCAATCCTCCTTCCAGTCCGTCAATCGTACCCGTGGCAAGTGCATGCGCGCACGCTCCCAATTGTGTGTGTGTGTGCCTGTGCGCTTCAATGTATGAGTTGTGCCTGGAGGGTAAATGGGAATAAATGAATTCATTTCCAATTCGCACACACAAGGCTCCCATTTTAGCAGCACCATCCAAGGCAGGGTAGTGAGAAATGGTGCGTGCGCGATTTTGTCTTTTTGTATGTTTGTATGTGTGTGTGTGTGTTTTTTTTCTTCGTCGTGCAGACCCCATTAACAGGGATTGTTCTGGATTTGTGACCTAATTCTAGCGATGTACGTATATATGTAAAGGAAAGCCAATCCCAATATATTAACTGAACCTACGCTAACAAACAGCATGTAAATCCTTGTTTGCTGCTGAAACAATGCTTCATATTGCAGTGAAATGTAATCAGAGTAAGAGATTGTAGTTGGGATTATTCCCAGAAATATATTTGCTTTGCATTCCACACTATCAATTCAATCTCGCTGACTGGCCGATAGGGCGCTTGCTCCGAAACCAGCAAGGATATTGCTGTTACTCGCTTCTTACAGGACCTATCCTGGCAACATTGTTGATATATAGGTTAAGGTCGAAATAAGGTCAAAAGCAAAGAGGAAGACAGAGCTCGGGTGTGGACGCGAAGAAGAGACTAGCTTTGTGCGCTCAGGTTGCTAATAGTAATACGAAGCACCAGGAGCCTCCATCGTGTGCGATACAATCCTTGGCAGTGCCTGCCAGTTTTCCAGGTCACGCTAGTTGAGTGGGTTTCAATTTTGACTGTGGATGTGCTTGATTTTACAAAAACCAGGTTGCGTGTAAGTTGGTTGGTGCAAGTGTACAATCTGGGCGGGTGTTTGTGTCCGTTGCATGCTACCAGCGTGTCCTTTTTTGGGCATCATTTCTGCCAAGGGTAAGTTTGCAGTTGATGTTCATGTTTCTTGTGTAAGTTTCTCCAAACTGGAGCAAACAAATTACAACCTTTGATTGGCTGACAGTGAGTTTGATGTAATCGTATTGATTAAACGATGTTTAATGTAAAATTTGTTCAACAAAGGCAAACCGTGTTTACCAATAGCTGCTGGCCACGGCCAATCGAATAAATCTAAACGGCAACGAGTTCATTCCTCCAGCCACGTGAGGTACCGTTTCCTTTGTTTGTCCTCTGGTGGATCCATTTTGTTTTATACCATCCCTCCATTCGTTATGTTATTGAACTCGACCTTTTTGTTTAAAAGGTGTGTGTGTTTTTTTTTTCCTTTTTCGCTCGTACCATTTTATTCGATCCTCCATGCACCCTTTTCTCGTGTATCGCACAGTTCATCGGCACTGATATGGACGCGTTCGGCCATCGTCTGCTCAATCCC
>AXCM01007712.1:0-15194 GCA_000473375.1 Anopheles culicifacies | reverse complement strand
ATGGAATGGTTCGAAATTATACGCACCAATGACTGACACACCAGAACACCAGAAAGACGCAATCAACCGTGCGTGTAAGAAATGGAAGAATCTCTGAGGATAGCAGCAGCAGCAGCAAGGATATTAAACATTTAGGACGATACGATATGACTTTGTGACGGTTGTCATTTACTATATCGATGGATTCATTCCAACTTATTTGTGTTTTGGATGTTTATGTTAGGCTATGGAGATAGTTATAGGCTAATGTATGCAGCCAGCAAATAAAATAAACGAAACCAAATCCTAGCACCTACGAAAACAACTCAGTCACTAGGTCACTGATCAATCCACCACTTCGCTTCCAATGCGAATCAATCGAACAACATGCGACCCATCAACCCATATAAACATAAACATAACGCTGGCAACGACAACGACCACCAAACAAAAAAACATTTTGCCCTGGTAACAAGGGACAGCATGAACATTCACCATTAAACACGTCTGCCCTCCTGGTCATTGAGCTTTCATTTCAAATGCTATTCTGGTGCATTGTGTAATGTAGGAACGATCAATTTCCCAATGAAAAACATATTAATATGTGCAATACAAAATGTACAGAACTTCCAAAGAAGTTGAGGAATTCCCACTGACTTGGAGCAAGAGCATCGTACACGCGTTTCGGAAGTCGTTTCAATGTTGTTGGCTGATGCAAAATCGATTAGTTTGTGGGTGTTTGAGGGCAAACAGAAGCATCTTGGCTGCGTGTATACAAGAACTCCTTGTTTGTGTTTGTTCTGTCCAACGACATTGGTCGTTGTGATGACGATGATGTTGATGATGACAGCGAGGTGCAAATGTGCATTAATATTCAACAACAAGATCATTCCTTGAGGAGTGTGAGGGTGAATTCTCGAACTTCCGCCCGGAAAGCGGAATGGTGATGTTTAAGTGGATTTATTTTATTTTCCTAAAGGCTCATTTAAAGCCTGATTGGATTATTATATTTTATTTTGATATGTGGCTAGTCAGAGTTCGGAATGCAGAATTGGGCAGCTGTAAAGTTCGACCTCTCCACGTCGTATTAATTCACTTATGCTAATCTCTCGCATTAGCAGGATTATCTTATAAATAAAATTAGCTCTCCTTGACCATCAACAACAGCACATGGTTCAAGTTTGGGGTCCGTTCCCCGCTGATGATATGCGCACCGAGACATCCATCGCACGCACTTTGACTAATCTCTCCATTTGATAAACATCGTCCGTGTCGATGCCATTTTGGACGGTGCGTTGTGGTTTCGCCTTGAATATTGAATTTGAAGGAACTGAACAAACATGATGCATCCTCGTCTCCCGCGCTTTGTACAGTGTGCTCATCTCAATAAAAACATGAGTCGTCTGCGGGCTGGTTTGTCCCAGCCGTTCGTTATCAGCCATCTCTGGGCAGCAGCAAATGGCAAAAGCCGTTGCCCGGCGATTTGATGACTGACCGGACGGTTCGTCGCGCTTCCGAACGACCGGTCGACCGAGTTATAGGTTAGTCTGGTGCGTTGCTTGGCTTGCTGAAAGATTCCGGACGAAAGTTATCAGTAAACAGAACATCACCGTACAAAGAGGCACAGCAGAGCTTGCAGTTATCTGAGTACCATTGTGGGTTCTACTATTCGATTTATCTTATTAATTTTGATTCATGCCTTTGTAATAAACGCACTTGGTGATGATTTAATTAACCTTTTTCTTCGGTTAATTATGTTCAGAATGGTTTGCACCGAAAAAAAGAAGCTTGAATCTTGAGGCTACACGTGGAGTCCAAAACCCCCAAATCAGTGTAAGTTCGTGCAACAAAAACACAATCCCAACATTTATTCGGCCAAAAACAAACTGTCGAGTCGAGCGCAAAGCGGCCAGGCAAGATAACCTCGACCTTTTCGGGCACGGTCCATGAATTTAGGGGTCGGCAGGCCAGTCTATCAGCAGAACCAAGGCGCTTCTCATCACTTCGTGCACCGCACAGCCTTCGAGTTTTGGCACAACAGTAAAGCTGATTATCGGACACGTTGTACAAAACGCTCGTAACGGTTTGAGTCGCAGAGCGTTTAAATGATTGTACTGTGTGGATCCGGCTAGTGACGCAAGGCACCCTTAGTGTCTGCGTGTGCTAAAACCTTGTCAAGAGGAGGAAATAAAACTAACCAACACACTAAACTGGCAAGTCGAAGTGAATGTACGCTCATCTCGCTTTCATTTATTCTCATTCATCTAAAACACCAGCGTTGTGGTGTTGTTCTGGCGATCTCGTACCACAACAGTACCGATCATTGTCGTGACATAAACGATCGATAGACAACATCGAACCAATAATGCTCATTAATACCTCGCTCCCGTGGCGGTCGAACGTAGGTTGGGGCTCGCAGCAGGTAGCAAATAAAACAACATTTCGATTGCCTCCTAGCAGCATCCTTTTGATTAGCTTACCCTTCACTTACGGCATTGTGACGTCGGTAGAAAAAAGATACAAATATATCACAAAACACAGAAACAAAAGCAATCAGTTCATTCCACTCAGAAACAAAACGCCACCACCACGTCATCGACACACGAGTCGTGTCTCTTGCTTGCGTGGGAAAAATGTTTTGCCTCAAAGAATTTCGCCTAATGGGTGAGGGAAAATTTTTATCACAAAAACAGTTAGCCACGGTAGGAAAAGTTACGCAATAAACTTCGCTTGCTCGAATATCGTAAATATTGTGCCCGATCCACCAACGCGAGGCGGAAGTCTTTTTGGGGGAACTCCCAACCCGAGAAGGGATACGAACACAACCGTCACTCTAAATCCTTCGATATAAACAGACTCACGAGTTGGGTGCAATTAATGAAGCTGATTTGTTTAAATTTGAATTCTTGCAAATATTTTATCATGCGTGCGTAAACGTTGATGCTGTGCGAGTTCTCAAAAGGGGTGATTTGTGCTAAGTACTTTGATTGTCACACAAAGCGTCACATGTCTCGTTGTGGTAGATGTCGACGGAACACGCTCTGGTGGAATTATAAAAGGCAAAAAGACCAACAAATCCCTTGTTAATCGAATTACTGTAGAAATAATGTTTGCCTTCGGGGGGTTTTTTTTTCTTCTCCGGGACACCAACGCACACACAACACACAGCAGCATTCCAAACAGACGTGGGTGCCAACCAATTCAAGTGCCCATTTTTCCAATCAATTTCCCGCTTAATCGTTTTTCTCGCTGTCGATATTTCCACCGTTGGACGCTATCTAAGCCCCGGTCCCTGTGTATACCACATACCCCCACCAGCAACCACGCGTCAATTGGCAACCAAAACCACACCACACATATGATCGTATATTGTGCCACAGCAATGAAAAAATGAAACAAAAAAATGTACATACATACACACATATATGTACGATTTTATTGATTGTGGTTTAGTGCGGTTTGGCTTGATGTGATTTGTTTACAATCCGCCAAACAGCACAGGCCCCGGGCCGGGAGCTAAATATAGGAAGTAAACATGCACACTTTTCGTGGCACGAGCCGGGAAAAAAAGCGGAGGGAAGAACGCTTTTTTACACGAGAGGTAAGAAAATTGAGAAAAACCAACCAAGTGCGCGTGTGGGTTTCCAAGCTGCCTGGATAAAGTCATAAATTTTCGTCTCCCGTTTGAATCCAGATTACATTTATTTTTTTATTCATTCGATGTTCTATGGATGTTTCTAACCATAAGATATGCCCTAGTAGTAGATAGATAGTAGATAGATTAACTACAGTGCGCGGAAAAGGAGTGTCTTTAAGTGTCGAACAGTAGAAAGAAGTACGCAGTGGATGTTGGAGAATGTTTCCAAAATGGTACGACGATAGCAATGGGAAGATAAAAGGGTACTTTAGGTTGGTGATGCGAGCGGGTCCTGAGCCGATCTTCAATGGTTGCCTTCAATTGGTTCCAATTCAATCACAAGTGGGACGTTTGTTACTGTTAAGTGGAAATAACGACGCTGCGCCGTTTGGGTTTTCCGTGGCAACTCGTGGGAAGCGCCTAAAAGACAAACACACCGACCAAAGGCAACCACAAAAGTAAGCCCTCTAAACATGATCTCGAGTCGATTTTTTATGTTACGAGTGTTGCTAAAGTGTTCCAGCTTTATGTTCTCTAGAAACGCAATCAAATTGGGTTAATGCTGCCAAGATCCCAGCAAAAGTTCCCGAAATCTTTCCCTCCACAAAACTCATTCCACACACACTGAAATGCAAATTAATGCTTACGAAATCAGCCACGCAGAGGTAAAATCAAAGGCAAAAGCAGCACCATTTGTGTTTGACTGCGTAACAGGGATTTTGGGGATGAAGGAATAAAAAATCCACCACTAACCCCAACCAAGAGAGAATGAAACGAAACTGTTGTATGTGGAAGGAAGGTGGGGAACGAACCACAAGAACCTGTTTTTTGGATTCCGGCCGAAAATGATCAAACTCAAAAAGCATCCAGAAAACGCATCACCGCGCGAACAGTTTCGAAACGCAACTCTCTGCGACGGTGCGGCGGATCAACAGAAGCAAAGCGCATTATTGCGCAAGCCTCTTTTCTAATCTTGTTACACCGAGGGGAAGGAAAGGAGGGGGGATCAAATAAGGCGAGAAGGATTGGATTAAAAAGATTTTAAATTTAAGCCATCGTAAACGGGATCTAAAACAATAACGATCGCCAGAAATACACGGTCCAAGAAAGCGACCTCACAGTTTATTTAAATTTTTGAAAAAAAAGCTCTAGAAAAGTGGATCATGAAACCGATTCGATTTCTTGAGGTTTGAATAACGAATAAAATGACAGAAAATGGAATGCAGCGAACCGTACTGTACACGGATGTGACGGAATGGATGAGCAAAGCGAATCGGAAAAGGTTCCCTCAGTTCCCGGAGCAATATACCATCATCACCATCATCATCACGGATATTGTCAACTCACCCCCTCCCGAACGATCGACAACACTGCCCGCATTGACACGGTCAATGAACCATCCCCTTTTCCCCCCCAGCCGTGTGTCAACGGGTGTAAAAAGGGTAAACACAAACAAAATACGTCCGACCTGACCCAATTAAAACACACAAAACCGGTCACACAACGTGGAATGGAAACTCACCCCGTGTGCGTTTGTACGCCGATCGCGAACAGGTACTTGAGTGAGTGTAAAAATTCACCTGAGCACCGTGTTTTGTACACATACACACAACTCATGTGAAGAGATTAAATCACACCCCTTACAACCCCCATCAACACGAGACAACATGCCGGTGATCGATAATCCTGCCGGCTTATTGCATCCTCCTCAACGGCAAGGTTATGAGCAACTTCGTTTTATATCTGACTTTCAACAAACTGCCACACTGCGCACGAAGAAACGATTCTCTGCAGCTTAAAGCACGTGTTGTTTGTTGCAGTGTGCGTGGAGAAAAGAAGGCAAATATATCAAGTTCATGAGAAACTGGCCAGAGCAGATCGTAAGTGGCTGTTTGTGTTTGTTGCAAAAAAAAAAGCGACCAGAAATCAACGCACACGAGTTGCGGTTTGCTTCATCTTGGTTTACCACTCTGTTTCTCCTCTAGTGTGACCGCTGGTAGCATGGGACGCCAATCGGAAGAATTTCATGGTCAAGGAAAGATGGAGAAGATATAATGCGATCCCGGTTATACAGGATTCGACAGGTGATCGTCAAACCGGAAAGCTTGCATGCATACTCTTGTTCTGGCCGTGGTTTTCTTCACAAAAACAAGTTTCTTTTTGGTTGAATTTTTACCGTATTTTAGTATAAGTTCTTCAACATGTCCAATATTGGAATAGCAGCCTCGTCGTCATCATTGTCACCTGTCATTGGAATAAAAATTGAGCAGCTCAAAATTTTATACCGTTCACCTGAGCAAACAGAAGCAGCTCACACCATGAAGCTCTGGCTATATTGAGTGTGTGTGTCTGTCCGTCCGTCAAACTGTCTTTTACCGGACGTCGTCATCTCGCACACTTTACAACGGGGCCCAAAAGATATCCGCAACCATCAAAACTTCGACGGGAAGATATGTTTGATTACTCCACCCCGTAACACATCCCAAGATGGACTTCGTTTTATAGCACTTCTTTTCTTTTGTTTGCCTCACCACTTGACCTCAAAGAAAGCGCGAAAGAATGTGTTTGCCGACGTGTCTGTCTTTGTTTTATTTTATACTTCCGTTGCTTATTCCATCTATGGTAACTTGCTAATTTGTAACCCATTCTTAACGCCACCGAAACGTAATGTCCACCGCTGTTTGTGGGGGGTGGTATGTTTTAAGATTGTTTTCTTCGTTTTCGTGCAACGGTTGTTCGAAAACATTTTTATTTGTACACCCTCCCATAAACGGTGTCTCTTAACGCTTGGTTTGATTCGTTGCTCGCTGGTAGTGTGTTGAAGTGAAGCGGGTAGATCGTTAAAATGAAACATTTCTAAGCGAGTTCTTTGGGAAGAAAATCTAAAGTTACAATAACCTTCGGAAGGTGTTAACATCGATATTAAACGGTTCCATAAATTCTGCCCGGGAGTGTATGACGGGGGTTTGGAATACCTAATGCCCTCGAGAACAGAACGGCTTACGTTCAGGATTAATTCGCTACATGTTTTTCTCACCTGTCAAAAACGTTTTTATGTAATCCCACCAAACACCTGTCTGGTCTCTCTCTTGGACATCGTTTGAAGCGTTTCCTCTAATGTCGACAGCAAGACCATCGTAATTTATGATACTACGGAATGGGAAGCTGAACTTTCCAACATTGGACCATATTAGTAGTACGTTTCTCATTCCCGATAGTGATCACGACTACCGTGTCGTGTCCACTGCGACCTCTCCTGCACCGCAGACAAACGGCAACACGACCAAATGTCATCTTCCACCGAAAGGTCATCTGCATTTCAAAGACGCTGGACACTACTTTAGTACGGGGTTACCGGTGCCATATTGCAATGGTTTGGCCAAACGGACGAGCCGTAGCCACTTTGATCATTTAGTAACGTAATTCCATCCGCATAAGCCTCCCTCCTGCTGTTGTACCTTCAGCCAACGACATATTACCGTGATGGTACAGGATGGAATATTTTATACGATTTAACTGAGGGAATAATACAATCTTACGCCGCCTCAATTATAAGACAACCTTGCCTTCGGGTGAATATATTGGCGGATGTTGCTTATCCTTTCAAAAGCCCTAAGTTGACAGCTGTCTTGATGACGAGCCGCATACACCTTTTTTTCTTGTTCATCTCACGTACTTTCACAGCGGCCATGCATGATGGAGAATAATTTACTTTCCTTTATGAGCCCTATGTATGACCACATCATGGAGGTGGGGATGTCTCATTCTCCAATGTTTATGTATCAACACGTACATGAGGATCAACTCTTCCGGACTCTTGCGGCAAAACGAACTACTAACCATCACCCGTACCCAAATCCGAAGCATTCCATTTCTCTACCAACAGTTCCAAACTAAAAAAAAAAGACACTAAAAACCATGAGACGCGATAATAAGACCATGACCAAGCATAAAGCAGTATCGGAGGCCTGACGAATTAATTTAAAGGCCAATTCTATCGAGTCATTTTAATGGCAGGTCATGCGCATTATCCTCACAAACAATGTGCACTGTACTGTGTGTGTAAAGTAGAGCACTCAACAGCACAACACCAGCGTTGCGCAATTCAAGAAGAATTTTAATTCTGTGATTTATGGAATGTCCAAACGTTGCTGGACATTTAAGTTTTCCGGATTTATTGGGTAATTTAATTGGTCTTTGTTTGAAGTTAAAGAAACATAACAACTCTACAAGTATCAGTAAACTTTGTACATCTTATCAATTCTAGTTGCAACCTCACCAACAAGACATAATATTATCAATCGTATTGTGATGATGCCCATGGGAGGTTGTAACAGACACAAACACATCAGGATCTTTACTGCGTGAGTGGAGTTTTCTAAAAAAAAAAACACACACAAACATACACACAACATCACTAAGCTACAGTTCAGAAAGATCACAGCAAATTGATAGACGATGCTCGTTTGTTACGATTTTCTGTCAATAATGAACTCAAACCAGCAATCTTCTGCTGTGGATGCTTTCTACGGCGATAAGGCAAAAAACAAAACTTCAACCCTCTGCCCGTGCGAGTAAGTAATGTGTTGCTTTTAATAAAACGACTTACCACAGTCGTAAATATCTGGCTTCATGTAAGCAGTTTGATGTAGTCTGAAATTTGCATCCGACTGACTGAGCATTCCATTGGGAGTTAAATATATTATATACGGTTTCCCTTCCCACTGGAAGCTATGCATTCATTTAATGGGTACGTCGCAACGCTCATGTGGGGTCATGGCTAGAATCAAACGACACTACCCTCGCCCGGACTTCCATCCTCGGCAATAAAAGCGGGAGGTACTATGGTAATCCGTACAGAACCATACCCCTACCGAAGATGCCCTTGCCTCCCGGTGCTCATCGTACGCTCTACCAAATCGTTAACTAATTCCAACACAATGAGTCAACACGCATCACACATCGGTCCCGGTGCGGCTTATGCGGGGATGTTCTTCAACCGTTTGCACCCTTCAGCTGCGCCGCTGAACCGACGATCGTGATCGACGAGGTTTCCGGATCTCCAACTGTGTGTGGTGCTGGAACCTTTCGTTCCTCTCGCACGTACGGAATGGGATGAGGTTATTTTTAAAGGTGCGACAGAACTCCCCCCCTGCACGTATATATAGGCAAATAATAATAACTGCAATGCGCGCGCGTCACCATCCCGATCACGATCAACTCAGACCGATCGCTCACACACCCATACACCCAGTAGTCAGCTGAGTTCCGTTTCGCATGGCTTTATCCTCGTCGTTCGCCATGGTCACAAGAAGATCCCCCATGCAAAGAAGCCGCTGATCATAATTGTGTGTGCGGTTGCGTTCTCTGGGTGTTTTGTTATTCGTTGCGTGTACAAAGCTTGATGCACCACGACGCCACACGCGGACGACGATGCGCAATGATGCGCGCGCCCTTTTGCCTTCGCTTTGTGTTTGTAGTAACACAAGCTCAAACATATGTGTTTGTGTGAGTGAGTATAAGAGGGTGCAGAGGGTGGCAGAGCCGATGGGTGGATGCAGCAAGAATGAAGATCACATGGAAGGGGGGTTGTCGGCGAGTTTTGTGCAATGTTATGGACGCAGTCAACCGCAGCCGCGTGCGAAAACACATGCCCATCGTCTGTGCATTGCGAATGAGTAGCTGTGAGTGTTTCACTTTCTTTTGGAGTTGTTTGTCTCTTCTACAGCATGGTGACTGTAGTCTACGTTTTGCTGTACTTTGTATTAGTCTCGTCATTGGAATAATTTTAGAGACAGTGTATTCTCTTGGATGGAGCGGTTGGGTAGCCGAGAAGATTGCGGCGCCGGTCTTCGAGCAGGCAGGACCGAGGTTCCAATCCCATTCGGACCGTTCCCCCGCAGGTCTGACTATCCTGTTGCGGGATACATTCAAGTCACCGAAGCCAGAAATGGCAGACCAAGACCTCTCGGGGTTATAGAACCATAGACGAAGTAGAACTATTCTTTTGAAGTTCTCAAGACGAATTTATCACGACGTCAATTAATCGACAGAACCGGTATCGAATCCCATTAGAATGGTCAACATCCTAAAAACAGGACTGTCTAGCTTACAGCTAAGGATAACTTTGAGTCATTGAGCGACGGCGATATGGCAATACAATGCCTCTTGATGTTATAGCGTCCCAAAAGCAGACTCTCTCCTGCTTCTTCATAAAAGTGAAGAATGGCCTTGAGTGTCCTCAGAAGTTGCAACATATGGTTATTTGGCTCAATGTGCTACATACTCTATAAGAAATACAAACTTTACCCAGGTTCCAGAGATGTCCGCGTAAGTAATACTTGCGCGTAAGTCTAATATTATTTGACGCATTACCCATTATTCATATTAAGGGTCATTTTAATATTTCAAATTTATTTACGTTATTCTAATACGGATATTCAGTATTTCTAATGAGCGAACATTTTAAAATGTAGTAACTTTACCTTGAAAAAATTATGACGAAGATTGGAACGCATTTCAAAATTTGTCAAATTAATTTGAAAAAGTTTAAGTCCATAAAAAAAAACAAGAACTGTCCTATTTTAAAATCTGCGTACGTCGGAGATCAAATAACTCTGGTAAAGTCTGTTATATTTTATGAATTCTTGATGGTGTGTAGAAGGTATTTTTGTCCGGATAACATTGAGACATAATTTTTGGGAACTTTAGAATAGCAACATAAAATGATCGTCCCATACTGACAAGGGGTTCAAATCTCGGCTGGCCCGCACATCCTTATACGAAGCATCACAGGAAGCAAAACTTACCGGAAAGTACATTCCCTGGGGATGTAGAAAGTATGGTCCGGAGCCCCACAGTTTGACGGCTTTTTCGGTGATCCCTTAGTGCATAAAACCGATGACGTCCAGCGCTAGCACAAAGCTTTCGGGGAACGGCGGTTTGAGGATGAGGAACGGGGCTTTGTTTGATGTTCCCTGTTACGATACTTCAATCACGCCTAAAACCACCCAAAGCCTAACAGAGCAAACGAAACTGGGGAACCAATTTCACCCACGGGATGAAGCCTTCGCGTTTTGATTTTTATACCTTCAAGGAAGCACTTTGCATTTGGTAACGCCGAATCGCACACTAAAAAGCACAAGGATTTGGATTTTTTTTCTTTATGATTCTTGCTTATGTTGGCGGCACAATTTCACAAAAATTTTGATGATAGAAGAAAAAAGAACACTCACGTACACTTTTATAAAATATAATATGGCACCGACAATACTTTTGCTTCCCGTTTTCACTTTCTTCACACTACAAGTGCGCACTTAAACACAATTATGCAAACATTTGCATTTCACGGCGTAATTCTTTCTGCTAAAAATGATGGAATGGAGAATTAGCAAACGGATAGATCAGAGGGTGCTTAGATGCGTTTGAACTTCCGAGGGATGCAAGTTTAGAATGAGACTGATGGGGCAGGCCAAATTTGATGATGGTATCCTTATTTTTTTCATCTTTTGCCCCAAAAATCGTTTACAAACACGAGCGCGTTAGCGAGCGAACCATTCTCACAAACACTACAAAAAAGAGATTTCACACCGCACAACACTGCCTTCCGCAATGGTAGATGTCTTGCATATTATTTTGGGAAAATAAAATCAATCCATCTCATCGTTCTGGCTGATTCGCATCACAACGCAACGGCGATACCTAGTTGTGAACCATATGTTGAGGCTTTCCATTAAAGGATGGCGCATCATTTTCCCTCGACTTTCGAAAATATTCTACACTCGCTGTACGAAAAATCCAAAATGGTAAACACAACCACTGATGTACGCGTCCGCTAGATACGACGCGAGTAGAGAACCAACAAAAAAATCTTGCCCCTAAATCTTTTAGCATCTCACTCTAAATCACAAATAAGCACTTAAAAAACAACGTGGGCTATAATCTTTTCCACGGAAATCAAACAACCAACCAGTCACACGCGCCTAACGACGGAACCGCACACACCATGCGGTTGGGTTGCAAAAATAAATTGCAGACGAACAAATGCCAGATTAACGGAGCTGATTCAGAAACGTTATCCTGGGGATATCCTTGCAAGAATGGCACAAGTCTCAAAATCACACCACCACTAGTGCACCAACGACAGCTTCGCTCACGGTCACTAACACACTGCGCCGATACGGCACACGCGCTTGCACCAACACCAACAGCATCTCTCAGCAGCCTGGCGTAAGGATCAAACGTCAAAGGGAAGCTGCCCGAGAGGAAAAACCTGGCGATCCCGGGGAAAAATGCAAATCCGTTGTTGCTGTTTATTTCCTGCAGTTCTTTGCAGGGACCGAACTTCTTTCACCACATGCAGCCACTCGCACACGTACGCGAAACGGCAGCCGAAAAATATTTAGCGTGCCCTTTGCTCCACGTATTATTTAGCGGCAATTCTCTCCCTCAGCACAGCATCCCATTGCACAACAAATCAAAGCACGCTACGTTATCAATGACGATGATGGTGATGATGGTTCTGGCTGGATACACACACACACGTACGCACACGATTGATTTTCATGCAGGACGATATGGTTCGGAAACGTGTTCATGCTTTGCACTGTATTATCTAATGAAATAAATATAGCAATAGTCGCACTGAGAAAAATCTTCTCCGTCTCCGTCGAATCACCTTTACGCGACCGCGGTTTGAGTTTGTGTGCGGGAAAATGTGCGCGGACTGAAAATTTTTGGCCCGGAAACATGCCACTATGGGCAATGTGTACAGTGCCTCAAGTCAAAAAATGACTATTCATACATATTTAACTACTCATCGGTTATTCATCCCAGGAACTGAGTAATTTTTGTGGTTTTTCATATGAAGAGGTCGGGTATCAACAAACAGATACTAAAACATGTGGAGTATATAATGTACAGAAATAGTATTTTGATTGGAAAGCGCTTCATTCATGCTCTTCGTGCCATGACAGTGGTTTGGCAGTGGACGTTGAAACTGATGGTTTTGAAATGTATTTAAATTTGGATTTAAATAAATTGTTGCTTTTTGTTGTTATTGAGCGTGACCTGAAAACCGATAAAATTAAATGAAACAAATAAAATGTATTTGTACTAAAAAATTTGCAGTTATTAGGCTTTATGTGTTAAAAACTAAATTAACAATTCCGAAAAAAATCATATCTAATAGAAAATAAGAAATTTAATATAAAACATCATCCAATATTGCACTGTTTAAATATCACTGAGCTTAAAAATTGTTAATATGTGATTATATTATGAAATGACAATGCACATACGAACCACAGTGCATAAAACCTTTCGCAAATGATGTTCGAAAATCCAGTTCGAAAATGTGTGTAATTTTTGTCCATGATGAAACGAAATGTTTTTCAAATTTGCAGTGAAATATTTCATCAATTATGTTCCTTGCTTTTCATTGCATACCTTCCGGAGCTTTGAGGAACGAAAAGGCTCTTCGAATAACAGTTCACGATGAAACATCTTCGAAATTATTTCCAAAAGGCTTTCATGTAACGTTGTTGAACTTGGAATCTTTACGGAAATCATATTGAAATATTTCATTTGAAAAACTGGAGCGAATCCGGCGAAAACAGTTTTACTGGTTTTAAGGATGTTAGGGTGTTTAAAAAAGCGCTATTGTTTTTCATTCAGTAAACTATTTAATACTAAATAGTAAGTAATATAATAGTACATGCAAACACATGATTATTAAAGAATCATAATTCAAAACGATGAGAATCAAATAATGCAGATTTAGTTCGTCTGTTTCTATACCCCAAGCATGGATATGATCACACATATACTAGATCCCTTTAATCTGGCTAATCAAACTGATGAAGGAATCATTTTCACTTGGGACCCAATCTATCATCATTCCCTTTCAAATATTTAACCAATAATTTCTCTCGTTAGCAACCAGATACCACCAACACCACCACCCTCACCACACAGAGCTGGTTATTAATTATGTAGGAAAGGACGAATACAATTACTCGCACAATAAAACAGAACGGGAACATCGACGGGAAGAGAGAAAATAAATCGATTCATTAGTAAACATACTTTGCCCCAAAATCAGGCATCGTCTCTGGGGAGCACTTCTTCTGCCTCCGGGTGTCTAAGCAACGAACGATACGAATCCCTTCGCAAGGTCCGTTTTATTTCGTCTGCTAATTAAAGCAATCATACGTCCCCTCCTAGGCCCCGCACGAAATGGTGTTGTAAATTGGTTAACGCTTTTGTTTATCGTACCCGAGCCTTTGCCCGGTTAGGCTTATCATTTTTGCAAACGGTCAGCCCGCTTGAGCCGTTAAGACGAGCCTCGGATACTGTTTGCTGTGAAGTTTAACTCTTGTGACTCTGGGTCGCTTTCGTGTGGGTTGCAGGTTTTGCAAATTTTAGTACATGGCTACGGGTTGTGGTCCCTTGGATGGGGTGGAAAAAACACTGTCGTCTAGCATCTAGAGCCCTACTCTCCATGGTAGGATGTTTGTGCATCTCTAGCGGTCGTTTTGAATGTACCCGCATGGAGTGTTCAAGGGAGAAAAAAAGTGTAGCCCGACGCATCTTCCAACTACAGCCGAGATGAAACATGTCCCACAGAACGGAACCATTTGTGGACCACATCGGTGTACGGTTGAGCTGTTAAACGACATCAAAGCGCTCATGCAAAAGTAAAACATGTAACACCTTCTGTAGCAACCTTGGGAGTAGCTTTGACATCCGACCATTTTGGGTTTGAAATTTAAATTGACGCCCGTTGGATAAGAGGATGACCATGTGCTCGGTGTAGAGGAGCATGACAGCATGACCTAGCAATTTAAAGTTACGTACAAAAACGAATAGTGGCGCTTTGGGGCTCAATATTCGTTGTCCCATGTGTCCCAATTGTCTAAGAACACTTCCCAAAAGTAGGTTTAGTGAGTGTTTCGTTCATAAAAGCATCTCTCGAACGAGTTAAACGATCGGAAAAGCTATCAATTACAGACTGGACGATCTCTCGTAAATGATATGCAAAAGTGGAATAGGACACATCTTTTCGTCGGTTTGTTGGGAGATGTTTCCAGTTTTACAGCGTTTTTCCTTCCATCCTTTCCTTCATTGTTGACGACGTGACTTCAATGTTTGCTTCATTTGTGCTTTTGTTTTCGGCAACACTTTCCACCTGTCCGGTGCTGTCATCGAACGCCGCGATACAAATCAATATCCCTGAGAGTTGTGCGTTACTTCTGCACCCTTTGCTGCTGCGTAACCTGAACGCAACTCCACTCCGGGATCGTAAAGAGCGAAGACAAATCGCCGGTTAACCCCGTTGCGTACGTTTACTGCCACTTACCCGTGTGGGATTGTTTAGGAAGGTAGGCAGACAAACAAAAAAAAAACGGAAACTTTCACCATTTGGTTCACTGCAACTGAGATACCGAACCCAGCTAGCGAATGTCCTCCGTCACGATGTCTCCTTCGCCCCCGGGGTGACACAGAAAGGGAACGGAAGGACGACGAATTTCTTCCATTCCCATCATCCATAATTCATGAGCGAGGGCGACGAAGTGCG
>AXCM01007711.1:0-12906 GCA_000473375.1 Anopheles culicifacies | reverse complement strand
GATGAGTCACGAGATATTCATTCTAGCATGTCTGGTTCGCTGAAACCATCAGACAAGCTCGATTGATCGCTTCTAAGTACGCGAGAGCCAATCGACGATTAACTTGGGCACGTACTGCCACCGCACGTGAGTCATTTCGGAGCTGTCAGACGATGAAGATTTCTCGTGGGCTTCATCTGTTCAGGAATGTGCACAACCCTTCATCAACAGGTTTTGTGCGAGATCTTCTTGTGTTATCCGCTTGCAAAATCACAATCCACCGCAAATGGAACGATCTTCACCGCAAGCGAGCAAGAACAAGACGACACTCTTCCTTCAGTCTTCGGTTTTTTTTTTTTTTGTGCAATCTCTCGCACCTCTCGAACACTTGCTATGAGTGCGAATTGGAAGATTCAATAAGCACAGCATTCGTGTGAGTCATGCGAAAGTGAGTCACTTTTGGACTCCGAGAGGAGTTATGGCATTCATCCGCGGTGCGTAAGAATGGCGACGAGAGTGAGAGACGAGCAAAAGTTTCCGCTTCGATAGCCTTCAAAAACAAGCGCGGATTTTGCACGTTAACGATGGGGATTTGCTCAAGCAGCTTCTCCACCGCAAACGAGCTTTAAGGGCAAACAAAACAAATTAACTTACCGTGTGTTCAGAATTCACTAGGCCTCTTCAATTAGTTTGGAGTGTACACAATCGCCATCGAAACGATGCCTTCCAAATGACCTCTAAAAGTTAGAATAAGTCCTCCGGAACTCCTCAAACTATGTCTATTTCTTCAGAACTTCTTCAGAACCCATTCTTACTGCGATTGAGCGAACAACACAGACATTTAATGAAGTCATAAAACTTATACTAGTTACCTTGAAGCGATTGTTTGTAAATAAAACACACTCACGTCTCCAGCGCCATCAAAAGTCCACGTCACGTTCTACTCACGTTTTCATTCTAGGCAATAGAAACATAACCATTTTTTTTTGTTTATGCCACACGAATCATAAATCAATGAAGAACAACTTTCTCACCATCGCCGTCAGTTTCCCGCAATTGTTCTAAAGGGAAGCAGCAGAAATTGAAAACGAAGCGCCCCTTCTTTCGGTGGCAGCAAAAAGAGCATTGACATCGGCATGTACATTCTGGGGACGATGAGTCTGACAACACGGTATGAGGTCCAAAGCAACGACTCCAAAACGTCATCTTTCCACCACGTAGAACCATTATTTCCATTAGGGTTTCCCCCCTGTTTTTTTTCCGTTCCAGTGACTGACTTCCTGTCGATCAGCTTTTTTAACGATAATTTTATGAAAATGTAATTCAACGAACAGAGGAAAAGCCCATCCAAATAGTGCTGCAGTATAAAATTTCTTGCGCTGAAATGTACATTCCCCTGCGCTTGGTAGACACCGCGCGCTGAAGATTATACTGTGGACGGAATTGTTTCACTCTCCCGTCATGGTGGCGAATGGTGAAAGAATTTCCATGAAGGAAAAACACCCCCCGCTCGAACACAACAGTGCACACCGTGTTCTGAGCTTCTACAGCAAAAAAAAGGGAAGCATGCGCCCTCCGTTGCGCTCGGGTGCACCTGCTAATAGTCCGGGCTCTTCTACAGAATCTGATCCAGATTGTGTTTTAAGTGCGATCGTCTTGTTCTGGAGATGAATGCTGCACTACTGCTGCCTCCGTGCCGAATCCAAACGCTTGCCCACCAATGTGGAACCATTTTTGTTCTCAGTTCGTTGCATTTCCATTTTTTTCCATTCCATATCATTCCAAGAAGTCTACGTCCATAAGCCATAGAGTGCGCTCTCTGTTGCGTGATCTTCGCTCGTGATCGAGATTCAATTTCCTCGGCAAACTTGGAATTAAAGTGCAACACAAGCAACGCCGGCTAGACGAATTGTTCGTTTGCGTAAAAAATTGAAGCTCAGAGTAAATTAGCCAATAATAATCTATAATAAAGGTGCCACAGAATTATCTCTGGTGAGGCCTTTTTTCCATAGTCCACCAACTTTAGATGACTTTCTTTCTCAAAAATGCCTTTTAATGTGTTTAATGATTGCAGAGCAAAAAAAATTGACAAAGCGACTACACTGATGATGAAAAATTATGTTGTTTTAAATGGAATTCAGCTCCACAATTGGAGTAAACGAATGGAAGAGCCATTCCTTTCCAATGCCGTTTCTTCAAAAATCATTCTTAAATTTCTATGAACTTAATGAATGATTCAAATATTACTCCTATGAATGATCGCTCCAAACCCCTTTCTTTCCTCTCCTAAGAATGGGGTCTATGTTACTGCAAGTTAGAAAGCTTTAATGTTAAGACGATATCTGTCAAACATTCGAGCAAATATCGATCGATAATTTGAAGCTGGGTTGCATCATGTCGGAAGATTTGTTTGGAACTGCTCTCGTAACTGTTGATCTGCTGTGGCGGTAAATGGCCTATACAATGTATATTCTTGTTAATTTTGGATAGAATTATTTTGTAAAACTCAAATTTATATTTTTTAAATCCAAACTCAATAATAATTTTAACAAAATTTCGATAAATACTTATTTGGATTAATAAAATCTGGGAAATATGGCGTGAACTGCATCAGAGCTGCTTGAAAATGTCTTGTTTTGATATTTATCGAGCAGCTGGTCGAAACTGGCATTAGGAAAATATTCTTATAATTAATTAACACAGGCTTATTTGGCTCACCAGTTAGTATGGAAAGCTTGCAGCGAATAATCCACCAAATGCGCATAAATCAAATATAGAAAAACTAGTGGAAGCTATTGTCGACCCCAATATTGCGCTTCGAAACCATCACTCCAAATATCATTAAATTTTTAACACCGATTACGCAATTGGATAAATAGCATATCTTGTAGAATACAGTTCAAGGATACGGGACGATCGAGGTTCAAATCTCGACGCGAATTTTCAACCATCTTTAGACCGAATCTTTTTCCGTACACCGTGAGTAAGTAGCATCAAGCAGAAGGAAGGCAGGCAATATAGTGGAAGTTCTACTTTCGGATTCATTCTGCATCGCAATATGACGATCAGAGGCTCTTATATAAACAAATTCCATACTCAATTGTTTACTTTCCCATCCAACAAACGAGATCGATTTCATAAACATATTGAAGAGAACATCCGAGAGACGAACGTGCGCAAATGTTATGGAATGTGCATTAGCTCAAAATGCATCGTGTCCCCACACTCTCATCACTATTGCTAGAATGCGACCGGAAGTCTGGTACCGCGATGGTCAAGTTTATTTATTTTCCCCTGCACCACCATGCGACTACCGTTCAAACAAAAAAGCGCTTCGCTCTGCGTCTTCGCACACTCAAATACACTAACCAGCTGCTTCGGAGATGGTTTTCTCATCATTGGACCATTAAAAGCAAAAATAAGACGGAAGAAGGGATCAAGTCCCCCTTTGACGCGGGTTTAGTTAAAACAAAATTAGGTCAAAAATGTCGAACGCGTGCATCCATCCCTCCCTGAAGAGACTGATGAACCGATGAACAACTGCACATAATGGGAAGAGTGTTCGTATTGAACGTGGAAGACCAGAAGAAGCAAAATAAAGAAAAAAAAAGTTCGATTGAATCGCCATGATCGGAAATTAAAACTCATTTCCGGACATGGAAGATCGCCACTGAGACTGGCGGTGGAGATCGGTTACATTCATACATTTCTTTACAGGCCTGCATCGCACAGAGTGACCAACTTGAATCAACAAGCACAATTTCATTCAAACGTTAACGATGTGGTAGGATGAAATGTATGCGAAATTCTCAATCATAAAGGACTCATGAAACGCTTCCATCCGATTTCTGTTCGACTTCTGTGCCCGTCTTTTGTGGCGTTGTCGTAAAATAGAAAACATCAGCTTTCATCCGTCCATCCACCCGGAGCACCGGACGCGCATTCATAACGCTGCCGTGCCGTGTGCGACTGTTCAATCACTGTTTTATGTGCATTTTATGTCTGGTAACATGCCGGATATCATAAAACCACGGTTTTAGCGGGTTTAGCGTTCTACGGCCGAGAGGCAATCATCGCCTCGCTGTAAATGTGTTTCGCTTGACCAGTCGCATCGAGAGCTCGCTGCCCGAACGGACGGAAAGAAATGGTAAAGTTACCTCTACAGCTAGCACAAATTGCACGACGTGTATCTATATTTTCTCTACCACCATATCATCTCGGAAGAAATTGTCACAAAATAATGCTTGCATTAAATTCAACCATTAGCGAAAAGCGAATGAGCTTTCCATTCATTTTCGGAAAGCATCGCACAACATTCTCTTTCGACCGACACAGCGCAAGGATGCAGCGAAATCAATTTCAACACCGCAAAACGAAACCTTCATCAAAGCACAGCACGTCATCGTTTCAAATGAGAAGCCGACCCCATCGCGTATAAATCAAACAACAAAAATTAAACGTTAAATCAATTCGCACCGAAAGCTTCCGTAGCGGATCGATATGGACACCCAGCATGGATTCAACCTCTATTGTGTGTGTGTGTGTCAACCGATCGGAGTTGGACAAAATTTGAAGAAAGCATACCCCGCGAACCGAAGATAAAAGAAACGACTAGTCGTCGCAGTACTTTCCGGTGCCATTAGTGTGTCATCAGCTGGCGATGCGATGTTTGGCACATTTTTCAATCCATCTTTAAGCGAGAAGATGGAACCGTGTGGAAAACCACTTTCCCATTCGAAAGCATTGCGAACCATTATTCCAGAGTTTGACAGTACCTTGGCACTAATGAATCGCCATTTGTTCGCCAACTTCGCCAGTGTCTCGAAAATAGACCAAGCAATGAAAACCTTGGAGACATTGAAACGTTCATTTAAAACCTATTATTTAATCACTATGTTTGTAGATTAGTGCGAAAAGGCGATCACTCAAGGATATTCCAAACAAGTCTCTCACTTCAACAAAGCAACAATAGCCTAAAAAGACCTTGAGCTTTGTTTTCAGCTGAACAATCAGATTCGTAAATTACTCCATCATGACGCATTCATTTTCCAATCGACAATCCCCGTGCGACATCTTGCACAGAAGTGACCTCATTGGAAATTGAACTATATGTCTCCACAGATATTTAATTTGGAATCGCCCTCTTATATAAGAAGCCTTCAATATCCCAATCTCTTTCAGAAATCCACTGCATTTCTAAAGAACTCTATTGCGGAACTTACCATTTCTCGTCGCAAGATAGCCAGCTGGGTGTCCAGGGTGGATGTAGACGCTGGTCCCGAGCCCGGCTGTGGTGATGCCTTTCTTCCTCCACTGCTGCCACCCGACAGCGTACTGCTGACCGGCGAATGTCCCCGCTGTTGACTTTCGAGCGACGCCAACCCATCTCCATGCAGCAGACCGGATCCGATCGGAATGAACGGATTCGTGTGATGGTGGTTAAGGACTGCGGCAGGTGACTGAGAGGACGGTGGCAGACTGGACGGGTGCGGTGGCGTCCCGTGGAAGGACTGTGGCTGCATTTGATGAAGATGAGCGGACTGTGTCGTCGACTGTTGATGATGATGGTGGTGGGTGGGAGGATAGTGTGGATTATGCTGGGCTGGGTGTTGATGGTGGTGCTGATGGTGCGACTGGAACTGTATGCCGGCGAGATCGAAACCACTGAGGCTCTTGGGCAACGGTGGTAGTCCGGGAAGTGACATTATGATGCTGTAACGAGAAGAAACAGAAGTTTTGTTAGTTTAGTTTTGTAGCAAGAATTAGATAGAAAGCAGAACTCATCGAACAATTTCGTCATCCGCAAATGGGTTTCTCAAGAATTCGTCAACCCCTAAACCTCAGCATCGAAATGGTTTAAATTTACCTCATTAGAAGCTCTTGCTCTACAAATATATCCAATATCCCTAGGCACTTTCCCAAACTTGATTCACACAGCATAGAAACTGACATTTTCTGTAGGTCAAGATCTTCTCCCAATACTTCATCAAACGTGCCAAAATTACTGGTTGCTAGATTTTAATCGACCCTAAATTAAATGTGTCGAAATACGACCCCCGTAACTATCTCTCGACCAAAGTATCCACCTCAATCACCTTGGTTGTCCGAAAAAAGAAAAACAATCCAATGCGATCCAGTTTGACGTGCCACTTCCAAACTAACCTCAAAATTCGTTACAACCAAAGTTCTCAGGCACGCACTCCAATCTGCACTTACACAAAAAAAAACGCCAATTTCCACAGACCAGGTCACTTACATTCCATCGCTAAACTTTTCCCTCCCTTCTGAACTTCGGAACTGCTGTCACCGCCACAGTTGGCGTACTGTGTCCCGGGAAACCTTCAATTCCAGAGCTCGACGAATTTCAACGATGCGAACAAACAAAGAGAACCCCATCACCAATTACTCGCCGCGACCTAGAAAGGTCCTCATCTGTTCACCCTTCTTCGGTGCTTTCTTTAGCCTTTTTCCGCGATTCTCGCTCGCGGCTACATAACGTATGTCTCTTTTCCAAGCTCGAACAGCAGCAGATGACACACCGTGGATCGTAAAAAAAAATTGGCCCCTCGCTTCATTCGACCGCGTAATAGACTACCGAAACGACCCCGCACAGAAGAATGGGAGGTTTCGACCCACAAAGCGATCGAAATGCCAGCAGTGGGTTAAAGGGAAAGCCTACCATTTCCGGAGGGAGGCTCGGTGAGGTATCGCGCAGTCGTAGAAAAGATGATTGGAAGATGGGGCACCCGGGTTTTTCGCCCTGCAATTCATTCGAGCGATGGTGCCGAAGATGATTTTCTACAAGCGCCTTCTTGCTCGTTGCTCCCACCAAAACCCCCGACTATCTCGTGGCCACCTTTCTCCTTTCGATTCCAACCTACTTTGGGCATGTTCTGCCATATTATTACATCATTTCCAGAGGAACGATACGATTGTTTTCCTGCTGCCCTCCGAGACATCCGAGACACAACTTAACGAGCGCTACCCATCCATAACGTGGAACCGATGCCATCAACCCACCACACCACAAGCTGGTGTTGAAATATTTGCCGACAGTGCGTGCCGAAAGCACCCCCGTTATGGACACCTCGATCTCTTGCGATCTTGCTAATCTGCGGGCGACCAACGCTACTGTCCAACCGTTAAGTAAACCTCAAAACTAGGACCATTTACGTCTCCTAAACCGTTCCCGATCTCGATCACCAAATCTAGATCTCAATATCCCCCCCCTCCACTGCAAAAATGCGAAATCAATTAGCCTCACAGGTCCGCCTGCGTATACAGAGATCGAATGCCAAAAATAAGCGCAACTAACATGGCGATCGTAGTCATCGAAACCTAAAAGCGTGCCTGCCGATTAGCTTCGGTGTGACTTCGACGTAAACGTCCACTTCCAACGCTCCTTTCGAGTAGTGCGCCCGCATGCCTGCGGGCAAAGTTTTGGGGGAATTGCTACTCAATTGGACGACTTCACCCAGATTAGATACAGATTCCTTCTGTACTGCTTTCCCTGCAGGCGCGAGATGTGGTTGTGGTGCTCGCGGGAGTCTTGGTCCAAAACCTGCCATATGGAACAACCGTGTGTATCGAAATCGATGGCGACGATTACGCTGTTGACACTGGACAAATTGTCTTATGCAAACTAGTCGCCATTTTTTTTTCTCTCCTCCCCCTTTGGTAACACTGATCGACGACTGAACGACTTGCATCGTCCGTGCGCTAATGGGACCAATATTAGCACGTTATGATCCAACCAAGTACTCTCGCTGCAATGGGTGCATTTATTAACTTTCTGTGTCCAATCAACCCTCGGTTGCCTGCGTGCCACGATATTCCAGAGATGCGTGCCGCATGCGCATGATGCAAGTGAAACCCAAGCCACCGATCGATTGATCGCCTGTTAAGCGGTCCAATTTCTCATCCTGTTTGCCCTAATCGCCACGCAACTGCGCCAACCATTTATTACTCTCTGCAGCCTCTAAGCCTTATCTAGACTTTTCGGGACAGTAGGGGAGGCACTCATTTTCCAAGTCGGCGAGACTTTGCTAATCGAAACGCACCAATTTCCGGGTCATTATCGCTAATCGCTCGGTGGCGGCATAGCAGTCTCTGCAACTAGTCAAAGAAAGAGTTAGCAGTCTTTGGGGTCTACACCACCATCAACGGTTGTGCTGGGAAAGCGCACGCAACCTGCAGGAGACGCACGTAGTTTAGGAAATTTATTTATTTTCACCAACTAACCATCCGACCGATATAACGAACATTACTGAAACCGCCGCTCCACGTAGGAGGTAATAGGGTCGGTAGGCTTTAATAAAAAACTACCTCACCAGCTCACGCAAAGCGCAGTCGGGTGGGGGGAACACTCGAACTAGCTAAATTAGACTTCATTTAAAGAAGACCCAAACACGGCTTCTGTTTTTTTGTTTGCGTTATGCAAACGATTAGCAAACAGACGCCGGCAGAGCTTCCAAGAGCGGAGTCAGTAAAGAAAACTGTTATGCAAAACATCGTTACTCCAGGAATTCATCTGAGGTCTGAGCATTGAAGTTGAAGGCCTTATTAAAAACACGATACTGAAATGTGAATATTATGGAAAATTAAACGTTGAAGTTCGTGGAGGTCTCTCTAAGAACTGTTTTTTGCTAACCTCCTTTCGAGAGCTATGTCCCCAAAACAAGAACTCCAAATCCAATTTCCCATGTCTTTCACCCGTGATCCTTATCTCCCTCGAAAGCGTCACACGCAAAGAGATTAACGGATTCGGTCTAGTGAAGTTGATCAAATTTCCATACCTCTTCCGGTTTACGGGTTGTGTTTCTCACCGGCACAGAACCATCGGACAGTAACGGTCCTCCGAACCGATCCCAAAAACCGGTGCGCGGTGGTCTTAATGTCGAGATTGCTAATCTACACACCACCACCACACCGGGCATGGACTGGAAATGATCTCAATCAACTTTTCTAATAGGTGGCACCGTTTTTCACCGGTTTTTAGTTTCTGCGAACATTGAGATGTTTACGCCGTTATTCTTTAGACCACTTTGCTAATGAGCATGTCGTCAGACATTAAAAAAATGCTAAAAAGCAATCCCAAAAGGACACATCGTACAAGAACATACTGGCGCTCCTGTAATGGGCCGGATGTCCGGACGAATATTTAAAAAAGTTTGATCAACAGCCTTGATATTAAAACCAGTCCTAAAACAAACAGACCAAACCTCCGAAAATCTAGGTCAACGATGTTCGGATCCCGATACCGACACCCTACTGAACGTGTTCCATTTCCTGTGCCGTCTTCGTGAGATACATCGCACGCCTCCTTTTGCGTAAATTAACACCGCCAGAAAATTGAACATCTCCAGAACGACGCTTAAGAAGCGGCCCCCTCCTATGCCGGATGTGACGTCCGGCCATTTCGACATGCTGCGGGGAGCCACTTTTAGAGTCGTTTATCTTTACGCTTGAAATTGGATCAATGCGATTGGACGAACGAGATCTGCTTCCAACTGTTTTGCGGAATATTAATACTTTACGACAGTACCGGTCTCTGAGGAAGATACCTTGGGACTCTGGGTTTCGAATAGCGCATTACAACATCGTCCACACGGTTTGGACGGACCATAAAAAAGGCATCTCACCAGATGGCTGGGAGGATGATTATCCATAAATCACCAAAGTTACAACAGAACACACCAAACAACACCTGTAAAGAAGGGTGAAGACGATCGTGGAAGGAAATAAATGAAAAATGCCCATCATCATTCGTCTTCTAGAGTTTTTGGTCTACTAACGGCGTCATTTTGGGGCAATTTCAGAAGCATTCACGGCTTCAAGTTGGAGTTGCAAAATTGAAAGGTAGCGAGATACGATCAATGGCAGAAGAAATGTTTTCTAGATTTATTAACATTCCTGAGACACGTCTCCACATGTCCAATCCGAATTCCACGCTAAGGGTGCGCGCGAAAACATGCGCTCGTTAACAGAACCGGGGGACCCAGTTGCGTTCCATTTGAACAAGTGTGCGTTGCACAGTTACATTTGCATTAAGTGCACGGTGATGGTGCATTATGCAACCGTCAACCGACATGGTACCTCCTCCTGGTGGCTTCTGGCGTGCATGCGCTGAGAATTGGGTTGAATGACAGCGGGCCATACATCCGGGGACGTGTGTCGGCGGTGTTGGTGGAAGCAACACCATAATATGAACATGGCCCAAGTTGCTAACTGTGATCACCGGTGACCATCTCTTACGGTGCACGCGTGGGTAGACTTTCTTCTCAGCCTACTACCCCTTCCAAGCAAATGGGAAGGGAATGAGTTCTTTCTAACGGAACGGTGCACACAGAAAGTCTTCGTAACACACAATGCACAAGATGAGCATCATCAGCAGCAAGGTACGGCACGATTACCGTGCGCCATTTCCGGTGCAGTATGCCGCCTGGGTAACGGTCAGATGCGCCACAAAACAACAGGGCGGCCTCCGACATGTTCAGCGAGTGAGAAAGGTGCAGACACACGCAGCTCGCTAGAATCAATGGCGAATTTGTCGCTTTGTCACGTTCTATCCCCCCATCCAGTTGTTAACGAGAGTCTGAGGACGGTTTGGAGAAGTCCTTGCATTGCTCTGCATGCATGCCTGGCTGGCAATCGAACGATCACCGGTTCAATGTCATCATCCGCGCGGGTCTCACTCGTCATTGTACCACACAACACAATCGATCGCACTCGCACACACAATTAGCCACCGGGCGTAGAGGAGGGACCCATTGTTGATCGGTACAGTCCATCCACCACGTAACAAACAGCACAATCATGACTGTGCCATAGTCGCAGGTCGCACAACAACAGTGTGTTTGTGTCAGGGAAAATTAATGTCGGCGGAAATAAACACGTCACTGTGTGTGTGTGGGTCTCGCACTCTCGTGCATATCCGACGAGCATTTCACTAGCCCCCCCACCCGTGTCGCATTCTTGCCCAACTTCCATTTCGGAGGTCAGCAAAGTAATCTAGGCCCTTTCCGCTTACTGACTCAACCCCAACCCTCACCTTACGCTAGTTGCGCATGACAGATGCATATATAAAATAAATACATTCACCAAGTCTCGCGCGTACTTGTGCATGCGCATGTTCGTTCTGATCAAATGGCCGAAGGCGCGCACATACATACTAGCACGACTAAAGGCAAGGTTGTAATTTATGAGCCCAAAAAAGGTGTTCGACCACTTCTTCGATCGACAGTCAACACATCACAGAGACCCAGAGCACGACATGGACAATGTGGGCAACGACACAACAAAAAACACCGTCACGGGGTATTTTGTCTTCAAAGGGTCGCACACCACACCATCGAAAAGGGAAAATCGATGCTCTACTTACGATGGACGCGACCCGTCCTGGTTGCATGTGGTGTTTTGGTGCTCAGGTTTCAGAACTGACATTCGCGTACTGGTTGCCGATAACTTTCCATTCTTTGCCAATAAATTGTTGCAACACGATGTCGCGAGAGTAAGTATTGGAATTTTATTTTAAGAAATCTTGGAATATTTTACTCAATAAATGTCAAACTATTGATTGTGGTCAACCGTATTTGGACGAACGCAATAAATCAAAAGGCAAAAGTTATCATTTCTGGTCAACTCCATCAAATCCTTCAATCGATCAAGCCTAGTTACAGGAGCACCTAATGATGGTACAGCTGTATTTACACTCTACAACATAGTACAGCCATAAAACTTATCTCAAGTACCTAATAAAATACCCTTTCCCTTGGGTCTTTCTATCGTTTGCCTTAAAAAAATCACTACTTTCTTATCACTGTCATAAACGTCAGATAAGCGACAGCAAACTGATACCCGCAGTGAGGTGTATCACTGCCGAAACGTCCTTTCCAAATTGCACGCGTCTATTATTATTTGACCAAACACATACACACACGCACACAACAAATACGATAAGCCACCCAACGCTCCAACAGCCGAAGCCCAAAGACCCCTGATTCACCTCCCACCCTGCAGGTCACGTTCCTACGCGAGCCTTATCGCATTGGACGCCGGCCGAAAGAAACATAACCTTGACTCACCGTTCCTCTGCATCTTCCTTTACGCTGTCCCACGAGTCGCCAACCCCGGACGATGCATCGTCCAGCTTCTCCTCGTCCTCCATGCCCGAATCTTCCAGGCTAATCTGGCAGCTGGACTGCACCACCTGTTTGCCATTGTCGCCCACCTCGATCCAGTCGGCGGTACGTATCTTCGGTAGTCTGGTGGCGGTTCCGTTCGGGGTCGTCTCCGTCTCACTGCCGGACGAACGCCGCTCTGACGGACACCGCTGTCGGCGGTTGATCTTCGCTAGATCGACTTCCACGCTTGGGTTATCGGGCTTTAGCTTCGTTTCCTGATGCACCGGATTCGCCGTTTGATGAGCTTGCTGATCCTGTTCCTTCTGCTTCTGACGCATTGCTGTCAGCTCCGATATGAGCAGCTCGTGAAAGGCGAACTTCTTCTCGCTCAACTTCGAATCGAGTGTGGCCGGATCGAGAGTGGTGGTTGATTGGGATTTCGCGACGCTCGCTCCGGTAGTTCCAGTTCCGGCACGGCGATCACTAGACGGATGCACATGCTCACCACCTTCCGGTTCTGGACGATGATACATCGGTGGTGTTGCTACTACTGGTGCTGCCGCCTTGATGGGTAATCGAATCGAGTTCGATCGTATCACACTATTCGCGGTGGCAATGTTCGGTTTGCTACCGCTCCGTACCACCGTACTGCTCTGGTTCGAGCCGATAATGATTTCCGTAAAGTGACTACTCTTACCGCTGCTTTCGAGATTCTTCGCGTTGTTTTCCCTCTCCAGTGTACTTCCGGCAGATGCGGAAGATCCGGAGCTATCTCCACGCTCAGTTCCACTGTCACACTCGCTCA
>KI424643.1:6230-16647 GCA_000473375.1 Anopheles culicifacies | reverse complement strand
TTTTTTGTTGGCTCTTTCGTTAGTATAATGAAAAATTGCGCAAAAGCGCCCTCACTTTGAACTGAATTATTGTTAGTAATGAAATGTTCTACTCGCGCACGGCATTTGGGGGCTCTTTTCGTCCAATTTCATTACTTGTTTTCCGAGCAATTTATTTACTGAAATACAAATTCTTGTTCAGCAGGGATTATACAATGAAATTTTAAAAATAACATTGCGTTAGTAAGGGAAGCTAATCCTCCTTAAGCTACACAAAAAACAAGACTTCAATAAATTATGCAACAATCATTACTACTGCGAGCAAATTAGATATCACGCACGCTTCAGGATACGCATGGTACGCAAACAGCATACGCCACCTCTATTACGCTAGCGTACGCAAAATGGAGAGGCTTTTTCCCCATTCGCGTATCCTGATTTTCCTTTCTGCGGGCAGGCTGGCCAGTTTTTGTTTTGTTTTTCATTTTTATTATCACTATCACCGTGATATTGCCAATGAGCACCGTGCAGCCACATGGTTTGCTACCCGCGTGACTAATTAATCCCCTGTACTGGCCGCAGGCCGATACACACTATGGTGGGCACACCACAAGCAAAACAGCCCAGCGCCATGTACGGAAAAGTCGAACAATTTGCATTATTGCAGCAAAACGAAATGGGGGCGAAAAAAACCACCCCGAAACGAATTGTGCCAAATTGGGCACAGTGTTGTGGTGTGTGGCCGACGCACCGGCGTAATAAAGTCACCCGTACAACGACATCGCGTTTGCGTTAATTGTTGGTCGGTCGGTGTTTGGTGTTTATCTCATCCGCTATTGCCGTGTTGTCCTTTTATAGCTCCCGCTCACTTCAGATGCATTCGGATTTGTGCGGAGGTCCTGGGCGGGTGCTTTGAAACCTTCCAAGAGGGAGAGTAGGGCGGTATATTTTTGTTCGTCCGGCTTAATTCAAAGAAATTATCATGTCACTTTACCGGAATTCCACAATGACTCAAATGTAACCGAACATGGTAACAATAACAGGACATAAATCGTGTCCCAGCCGTGTCCCAGGACCACCGGAACATCTCAACTTACCACCAACGGTGCTAGGTAATTCTTGGGCACATCGTTTTGTTTTTCGCTCGAGTCCTTTTTTTATTTTTTCGGTTTGCGGGACGCCCAGCAAAACGGCAAAGGCTTTTTAGGTGTGAGGTAATAATAAACATATAAACCGAATCGAACCGTCCAACATGTCTGGCTCATGGTGCTCGTTTTGTTTGAAAAAACCGAAAAGAGCACACCGGACACAACACAACATCCAAATAGGGTACCATAATGAACAATTCAACCACCGGCTCCGGATGATCCTGACGATGATGATGATGATGATGATGCTGCTGATGACCAACCAAACCAAACCAACATCGGCCACATCGTCGGTCGGGATCGTTTTGCTTCTTCCTTTTATTTCCACCTAGCTTTGTACCCTAACCGGCCCAAAACCCGACAAAGAAAATGGCAAACGACCGGTACCGGTTTGTCGGTGGAAAACAACGCACAATTACGCACAGGGTGGCATTCGGAATCGTACCAGGGTGGTGGTTTGGAAGGGAACGGACACAATCCATGTTGACAAAACAGAAATTATAAGCTCCGACAAATCTTCCTCGTGTGCTCGTGTCCTGCCATGTGGTTACCCATGCGGTCTACATGGATGCTTTCCCCAACGTTTACGGGGCTTTATGGTGGATAGGAAGCAAGTAGGGCGAAGAGAGTATCCGAGTACGGCATCAAGGATCTTTTTCGGTTTGATCCTTGATATAGCCGCGGCTTAACATTCGGCATCGACGGCCACAAGGGTTGAACGTGCGGAAGAAACCCGTTAAATTACGGACATTCATTAAACGGTTTCTGGGAGGGCTTTTTGTCTCGGAAGTTACCGAAACACATGTTATATTAACCCTGTGCCAGTGCTTGTTTTCTAAAAGGGATGCTTTTTTAAGCTTCCTGAGAAAGGTATAATAATTGGGATAAAGGTATCAAATGGAAGAAAAAATAAACACATCAAAAAATCCCATTATGTCTTTATAGAAGAACTTTAAGTAACTCTTTAAAGAGAGCAGTAAGATAAAGTCTGCAAAGAAATGGAATAAAATAACGTCAACATCCAATTTTTATTTCGTTCTAATTAATAGATAAAAAAGGCAAAACTACATCAAATGAGTTTGCTTAGGAACAAGGAAATCACACAAAAACACACTGCTTCTCGACAGAAGCAGTCCTCTCACAGACATTCTTTCGCACCAGTGCGCCAGAAAACTGTCACCACACATTGGAGTGTATCATTGCGGAAAACATGTCCCCTTTTGGCACTGCTCCCTCCATCGCCGGCCCCAAACAACTTCAACTCTTCACTGCAAGACGCAAATTCTCGAGCACATTCGCCATCGCTCCAGTGGCGTTGTAACAGGAAACAGGGTTGCAATAAATAATAAATACATTTTGGATCTTGCCCAACTTCTTCCATTAATTACTCGAAACTAGCCCACCGAGTCCGTCATCAGCGATTCAGAGCTTCGGAGCTGGAGCTTGCTCAAACTTTCGACTCGTGCCTTGTGGTTCACTTGCGCTTGTATCCTTCAGAACATATGGGTGTGTGGGGAGAGGGATATGTGTGCAAATAACCAACCCATACACAACCCATTCTCAGCCGTTTGATCCGGCTCAAGGTCAGCAAGGAGCAAAGGAAGTGATGAATATTTCAACCGACCAACTTGAATACTTGACTGGATTGCGAAATTAACCTATTTTTGGCTGTTTTGGGACTTTTTCCCCCAGCAAACCAAGAGCGCCCGGAGATGATGGATAGAGATCCCGCCGGTTTAGACTACCCAAAACCGGAAGGAGAAGCTGTGGATCGATATGAGCTGTTGGAGCTCAACAAAAACATGCCAATCACAGGGCACGATTGGGAGCCAAGAAAGGCCTTCATTGTAGTCGAATTAAGAGTGGTGGCAAATGGCACTAACCAGTGTCCCAAGGCTGGTAATTACGCTGGACGGTGATTCGTCTTGCACGGCGAGTGCATTTGGTCTGCCATAAAGCAAACGCAAGCGAAGCGCACGCAATGCTATACATGTTAGCTAATTTATTGCCCCTTCTGCTAGAAGTGGCAAGCAATCCTGCTGCCAAAGGATGGGTTTTCTTTTTTGCCTATGTGCCTCGAGTATAAGGACAGGCCGTGACCGATAACGAACATTGAGCGCGCGTTCGCGTTGAGATTGTGGAAAAACAAACGACGGTACCGTACCAAAGCCAAACAAATAAACAAACGTCCAATTCAACGGGGCCCGTGGCACACGACCGACAGTGGAATAGGGGCGAACGGGATTGGATTATGGCTCCGTACTCCGGAAAGACGGCAATGGGATGGTATTGTTGAGAAGTTTAAGAAAATACACACTCACTGCCAAAGTGGATCACATGCTGAGCCCTCGGAATCCGTACCATGTTGGTCCTTTTGCAAATGTTGGTAAGTCACCAACATTCTTGCACGAACGTGAGCACATGAGCATGATGATGATGATGATGAGGTTGATGACGAAAACGATACTAGACACAAGCGGGGGTCGATCGGTTTTTCGGACATTGGTCAGGAAAGTTAAACGCTCTCCCATCCTCGCACTAAACGATATCGTCAATAACGAAGGATAAACACAATCCGAACGCACATAAAATCGATGTTTGAAAGAGATCCTCCATAAACGACCCGAGAGGTACCCGCAAGGGGGATTCGGAGGTGTGTGTGTGTAACCGGTGATCGTTCCATTGCCCATAAAGTGCCCGCTGGGACGCTTAAAGTTACGAAATGAACTGCCACTTGGGGCTTAAACGGTCCAGCGCGCCAACATCCTCCAAGAAAGAGGGCATCATCGCTTTTTGGGGTGGAGAAAAAGATTTGCACGTTCCTTTTTCTCTCCTCATGTAGATTATGGGCTGGCCATAAGCGATTCTATGTACAGACACACACACACACGAGCAGAGGCTGAGAATGTAGCACCCTGTGGTGTTTCTGTAGGTGACTTTTAAATCCGACCCATTCCGTTGGAGTACCCGGGCGCCCTTTAGGGGTTTGTTGAGTGGTAACATTATGCTACGGGATATGGATTATCCGGCTTCAGCGTCAGACGTACAGTGGCTATTTTGCCCAGAAGTCAAGTACACCGTACTGACCCAACATTGGGAGGAGGAGCAGGACATAAAAGAAGGTGTGAAAGACGATTATCATAATGAACTCCAAAAATGCTTCCTTGCCACAAGAATTGCCCAGTCCG
Organism: Anopheles culicifacies; assembly: GCA_000473375.1. Taxonomy (NCBI): domain Eukaryota; kingdom Metazoa; phylum Arthropoda; class Insecta; order Diptera; family Culicidae; genus Anopheles; species Anopheles culicifacies. The sequence goes on along the minus strand of KI424643.1, from coordinate 12,332 downwards.
GACCATTTTTACACCGTGTAAAGGTGGTTTGCGTTTTTTTTAGCTCGTTTCACATCCTTATTGCTCTTTATCGCCAAGTCCTTAAGTGGATGCATGAGAAAACAACCCTTTGACCGATGCCCACACTCTCAAGTATGGAAAAGGACGAAAATCAATTTGCTGCTTTCCTTTTATTTGTGAACACGAGTTCGTTCCTTTTTTTTTGAGGGAAGCGGACACATACTCCAATTCTACGAACCGTTCGCAAAACCGCAACTTTCGATACACAAATTTTTAGAGTTTCCCAAATAATTCCACCCTCGTGCAGCGATGTATCGACGATGATTTTTGATTAATATTTATGGTGAGAAACTCGCAGGCCGCCGGTACGTCTCATCTCACAATTCGAACACGTGAGGTAAGTAACGCAAACGTGATCGATCTACCCAACGAAGGGAGAGGATGGCAAGAAGGGAAGCCTAAATTGAAAATGTTAATGCATTTAATGAGCGTAAGGAAATGTAATAATTTTCCATTGCTTCCCAACAAAAAACCCCCGGACGGTCCCGGACGCAGACAAACTGCGGGGAGGTTTTCGGTGTGTAAGAATCATTTTTGGTGTGCCGCGTTTGGGTTTATATTTTATTTTAACCGTACCCGGGTGTTGGGTAAAGGTTGTTCTACGTGCCAGTATCGCACGGCCCACCGGGTTGTGTGCGTGAGCGAAAAATAATATTCCACGATGGAGAATGGTTCCTTTCTCTCCGGCGGTTCCAACCGGAAGACGTGATGATAATGAAGAACACAAAATTGATTTCCTAACCTTCCCCTTTTGCAACGCAACAAAACAGCTCGAAGAATTGGGAGGTTTGCTGGAAGGAAAAAGGGACCAAGCATTCAATCGGTTGAACGGTTGAATGTAGCAGTCACCATTTGGTGAGATGTTTCGATTTGCTGTTGAATGAGACTATTTAAAGTCAATTTCCATCATGCCACTGTGACAGACGACTTCAGGCGCTGAATAGATGTACAAGTTGTTCCTGTCACTCGCTCCGACTTCAAGCACAGTGGCGTACCAAAATGGAACCAAATGATAGTAAGTTTTGTGATATTTCCATAAAATAAACGGAAAAGTTGATGATGAATTTCGGGAACCTCAAAACAACTCTCGTCGTCCTCCGCGTTCGGTGTAGACGATGTATTAAAGAGCACTATTGCTGGTACGGCAACTACTCGTGAGTCTAGAATACAATCGTAACTCAAACACAAGATGACAACTCTGGTTGCATGTTTAACCGAGTCTCTGGAGAAAGTTTTCAACTACATACAGCATAGCAACAACATCCACTCCGCACTAAAAGCGATGGGGGCGGAAGTGCCAAATGTGGTCATTCGCACAGCGGAGCAACTGACGAAAAGCGTCACAAGTTGAGCGTATGCTTCCCACACTTTAGAGCGACAACCACCGCCGCAACCAATCTCTCAGCTCGCATTAAGAGTTTAATCCTACGGCCAGCACTAATTGAGCTCCCTGGCACACATCACCAAACATCACCGCCAATTTCGGCTGGGCGCTGCTGTTTTTGAATTGAAAATAATTGACTCAATGTTGGTTTGGTATGGTTTATGGCTTCCGTCTGGGCTGGGCGTTGGTTTGATTTTAACCAGATTGCAATTAGACTGTGTCCCCGTTTGACCATGGCTCGTTGTACAATCGTATAAATACCGCACATTTCCGTACAGGAAAACCCGCATACCATCCCGAGCGTACATTATTCAGCGTCAATCACAACAATCTTTGATCGAGAAGCATGATAAACATTAATATTATTGTTCTCGTCTTCCAGAATGGAGACGTCTCGGATGCTTTGTGATGGTCAGCGAGTCACGTACGTAACCTCAGGAGATTCCCTCCAGAACTCCCAGGGTAGTATTGGACGATGGCATGGAATATTTCCTTTCCCGAAGATATCCGACCCACATCGACACATTCCTGGTGCGTTCCATACCGCATGCTGTCGTCCCTCAAGCTGTGGAATCGTTTTCTTCATGTAATGCCGATTTAAAATGCATAAGTTGGGAGCAGGGGATTTTATTAATACCATTTTGGTTTTGATCTGATGGAACGGCGTCTCCCAGTCTTCTCTAAATCCGGAACGAGAAAACATCGGTGTCTGTTGTCTATTGCTATTGAACGGAACTGTTCCAGACACGCCGGATGTGTTTCGATGTAACACCTCATTCCCCCCCTTTACATAAGCCGGGGATTAGCTATGCTGGCCGTCTGTGGGCAACATTCAACAGGGGGAGGTAAAACATGGGCGAAAAATTAAATATGGCAAACGGGCGCAGTTACACCCGGGTGTGCACGCGTGCACGTGATTGATGTGATGTGTGTCCTCACGCCATCAGGCACACCGTTCAACGTTCAATCCGGCGCACGTGCCACAATTGGGCGTTGGTTGGTTTGCAGTATTTGGTGGAGATGCATCATCTAGAATTGTCCCGCTTTTACCGCACACCATAAACTTGCTCGATAATGTTGATTTGATTCGATTAAACTTTATGGCAAACGCAATTGCACCAAGAGGGACAGACGACGGAAGCCGGCAAGCGCAAAAACCCAACCATTACCCTTGCAACACCTGATGCATCATCAAATTAGCATTATGTTTTAAGCGCTATTTGCACTGCAAACACCTTGATCGTCCACCGCTTAAACAGCTGTGTTTGGGTTGATTAGAATGTCCCCGGGTGAGCACCGGCGGAGTGTGAAGCAGCACAAACTCCAACTCTTCGTCCAAACTCCCCCGTGTGTTCGCTATGTTTTGTTTTGGCTCCCGCACGCCGGGAAATCCGGACTGGGGATGGCGAAGGATGCGCTGTAAAATTTATGACTTTACCGGTCCGGTTGATAGAAGAGAATGATGATCAAAGGGAGGGGAAATGTAAACGACGACGACGACGATGTCTGGGGGTGAATTTCTACGATTCTACCACACTGGCTGGCTCTGTGCACGTTTCAGGAAGGATTTCACTTTTCGATGGTAGCTAATTTATGCAAATTAAATTCATAATTTATAATACCAACCGTTGCTCCCGGCCAACCCAAATGTGTGTGTGCGTGTGTCTCTCCAAGAAGAATGTCCCAAGTGACTCCTGAATGTTGAGACAAGAAACAAAAAAACGGAGAAACGGTGGCTAACTTCCGCCAGGACGCAGTCAGGCTAGGCCCAAGAAGCGCAGTTTGATGCTTCAATTCTTGGTAAAACGTGCCGGGGGAGAATGGGTTCCTGGAGCTTGTGCTTTTACCCTCACGTTAAGATTAGAATTTTATAGAGACGATTTTATTTCCAACCCAACGAATGAACAACACTTGGGGGGGACATTTGCAAACGGTGCCATATTTTAAGTGTGAATTTGGTTTTCCCTTTCCTTCAGCTCCATAGGGAGAAGATTAGCGTAGGGTGATAACAGAACTAACGGGTGCCTTGAAGACATTATGGGCAAAGTTTATCCGACCGGTGTAGATTGCTTGCTTTTTAATTTGAGTTTTTTTGTTCTCTCATTCTTCCTTGGTGTATGTTTATTATAGCATTCTGGTAAGTCCCTTTATGGCTGGTAGCATCTGCTGGATGGATGACTTCGAATGGTCATTATCGCACGCTATTATTTACCAGTAAAACCTGCAAATGTGTTACATCTTCCTGGTGAGTGTAATGTTTGTTTAATTAACAGCATCAAAAGAGGGAATTACCATTAAAATATCAATGAGCGGAAAGGGTTTATCGAGCAATAAAATCGTTAAAGCATTCCGTCCAAGAAGTCGGCTGTAATTTTGTAACAAAAATCGCTACAAATGTCATGGTCAGCCGGCATAAATGCATACAAAGTACCACAAATTTCCTGTAGCGACATACAATTCCACTTCTCATACGCCGAGTGAAGGTCGAATTGCGAAGTTGGCATTCTGTGCGGTGCGATGATGTCAGATGTCAATTACACTCGTCCCAAAAAACTCGTCCAATCGTGTAACTCCAGGGTCTCCCCCGAAATCGGACGATTGGTGGTTCCATCAACCCAGTTTGATTGGATTAGCATTTAATTTCCTGATCATCGAAATCGCAACCACTCTGGATGGGGAGGGGGAGATAGTACACTCACAGCAAACCGTCAACCCTTCAATGTAGACGGAGGCCATTGTAAACGGGGTTTTACGTTCTTGCGTATGATGTCGATGATGATGATGATGATGCACTGGAGCACTAGACGAGTGGTTCGTTTACAGAAAGAGTAATTACTGCCAGCAAGATGGCTTTAATTGATGTCATGTAAGCCGGGCCGGATTAGCTGACCAGGGCGATAGTTCCCTATGGCAAGACCGCACACCAAGTCAACCAGCTTGGTAGGAACTTCTTCCAGAACTTCACAGCTCCAGCATGGCCAAGGATATGGCCATTGCCATTGTGGTTTCCCGTACATATCCCGTGTGGGTTTTATCGTAACCGAGATTTGCCGGTCTTGCACCGCTCGGGATGAAGTAACGGTGAGACACTGGCAGTGGAAACGACTCGCCACACCAAAGTGAAGAGCAAAATTACTACATCTGCATGTTCCCCGCGCGAACGCTTTGTTGTTCCGTTTGTGCTTGTGGAGTGTCTTTCAAGTTTTCCTGGTGGATTTCCTCTGTTTGCTTTCCTCTGCTTACACGTTCAAAACAACTGCACCTTATCAACGCAGCAAGTTGTTACAGCGTGCACCGTGAGTGACTCAGTTCCATCATCCGGTTCCGTGTGTGTGGTTGCTTTCATTTTGACAGTGAATTTTCCTGCTCCCATTGTTTTATGCTGTAGGTGTTTTCTCTTATATCCACACAAACACACTCACTCGCTCAATATTCGGGAAGGATGCTGGAATTGAAAAACTGCCACGCGACACCACCATTCAGCCTTCTTCCGACGGGTTTTCGGATTGCAATATTTGGGATGATAATGGGCTAGGAATGCTTTGGTTTCTTTTGTACCCGTCTCGTTACGATGGCGGCATCATGTAAGCGACGTACGCTCTGTCGCTTGGGATACCACAAACACAAATAAACAAATGATGTTTGATGCCGCCAGCACACACAGGTGCGCACTTGGGAATGGGAATGGAGGCTGGCAAAATTAAAATGGCAAACGGTGGGAGATGGAACGGAGCGAGTGTGTCTGAGATTAGCAGATAGGAAGACGAAACGAGAGCATATCATTCTAATTATGAACTGTTCCTTCCATTCGTCGTGTGTGTGTGCGATGAGATGATTGTACAAATATTCGTTAAATTCTATGCAATGAGCGTTTCATTCTAAGGGACTCTCCCGACAATTTTACGTTATTGCTGGTTCCAATTTTAAAGCATTATTACAAATGTATCTTTCATCGGGAAAGCAATAACAACAATGCAAAAATGTCATTCGCTCTCTAGGGTCGCGCCACGCACGTGGGACTCGGGAAGATTAGTGCGATTAGCGCTTCTAATTGTGTTTTGCAACCGGCAGCAAACCCTCCTGGGCAATCTGTCCCAACCTTTTGCGGGGTATTTACAAAAAGAGACATCATAAATAGGATGACAACACAATGGACAACGGATCTTCCCCGTTCCCAGTATTGCGTGGAGGGGTTGATTTTGATCATTTTTAATTAGAAATTACGAGAATTATGAGAGTACCAGTTGGGCTGGCGGAGGAAAACTACACGGGCACGTGCACGGTATTTAAGCCCGTTGCCAAAAAACCATGGAATATTCGTGGAATTAGCATAAGGAAGCATTTTAGTTTGCTCCCTTTTGCTCGTCAGTTTCATTTGTCCCCCTTTTGTAGGGAAATTTCCTCGCGTTTTTTGTTTGCGTCCCGCTACTGCCAAGTGATGATAAATAGTTAAGCCTTCCGGACGGTGCATCTTCCCGGTGGTGAGGAGTTATCGAATACAAAAGGATACACTTACGTGCAGTGTAACCCGGTACCAAATCCTACCCGTAAACTCCGTCACACTAAGCCGATAAGCATCGGCTGTTGGTGTGCCGTTCGGTTGAAGCACGCATGACAAAGGGAAGATAACGCAAAGGACCAGCGTTACATCGGGAAAA
>AXCM01007708.1:0-14582 GCA_000473375.1 Anopheles culicifacies | reverse complement strand
GTTCATCAAATGATAGTAAATTTAAGAGTATTCTCAACACACAAATTAAGGCAAAAGTCTGAATTAATGCCCCACCGCTCACGATCACTCATTTGAGTGACCAATTTGTTATGTCCATCTGACAAATTCGTGCAACTCTAAGCACGCAACTCTAAGCACGAAGCTCTAAGGGGGGGGGGGGGGTTTAATTTTCAACAAATAATTTAATTCTAAGTACCAACTTTCATAATGTAGCCTCTCCTAACTCCATTCCATGTGCATTTAAAAATCATTTTGTGCTTTACTCCAATAACTAGGGTGGCATTTATTATTTAGCTTAACTTAATTCGATCAGTCATTCGACAAAGCTCCTTGGTGGAGGAAGCGTGATAACTCCGTTAGCATCAGCTTCCTGTACTCTGGATTGTCCGTGACGGAGTTCTTGATTTCACCCTTAAGCAATGCTTCGATATCGACCAGACGATGATCCATAAAGCGAAAAGAGGCTAGTGCGGCATAGTGGAATAACTCTGAAAACAAAACAGATCATTTAGGGTCAGGAAGACCCACTAAAGGATGACCCGACTCACCCAGCCCAGAAAATCGAAGAAGCTCTAGCTGTAGATCTAGCAAGGATGATATCTTTCCCTTGTATCCTAGCCGCTTCAGAAGATCAGTGTACTGTTGATAGTATAAGTAGATAATCTCACAGCGATGATTATCCTTCACCGTTTGTGTCGGTATCAAGTCCAGCAGGTAGTACAAATCGATGGCCGGTGATGTCCAACAGGACACCTGATAATCGAGCAGTATCGTATCCATCACTCGCCCTTCACAATCCAGTCTGTGCATCACATTCTTCACATGACAGTCACCGTGTATCAGCACGTTTTGATGCGTTTTGGATGGGAGAAACATTCCGTCGAAGAAATCTTTTAAATCTTCTTGAAACTTCCCCAACGGTTTGGCAAAGTGGGCAAACTCGGGGTACATCGCTGTCAGCTGCATCAAGTCTCCAAAGCCCTTCCTGAGCATACCCTCAAGACCTATGAATTTGGTGGCGATCGTATGCTGATACTTGGCTGCAAAGTTAGGATCCTAGTCAGTCAGACGACTGGCCATTAGTAGCATTCAGAGGAGTAAGAAGCGCCAGTACTTACTAAGCTTTCGATCATAACGGACGCGGCATGGAACATTGCGATATCCTTCACTAGCGGCTTCATTTCGTCCAGTGTGCTTATAAATTCCCCCATTACCCATCCTTGGTCACTTATGTCCTCTAAAATGAGGATGGTCCGAGGCTTTAGTGCGCCATAAATGCATCTGTAATTGGGACAATACATTAAAAAAACACATTCTGCGCATCCTAACGCATTTGACCTTACCGTGGATATTTGTACTCCTCTCCAATTGCCTTCAGTCTTCGTGCCATCTCCGGCAACGTGTTATTGTACATGTCGATCTCGATCGCAAACATTTCATCATCATCAAGCAGTTCCTTCTTCAAGCCGTCGGCCTCCGGTTTCGTTTTCATGATGATCTTGATCGATTTCTCGCCTTTGAAGCGCTTCGATCGATAGTTGATCGTTGTCCGGAACATAACACTACCGAAGTGATCACCCATGTTCGTACCGGGACGTAGCATACATGCACTCGTTAGCTCGATCGTTGGATCATTGTTCGAGTCACGCATCATATTTCGGAAGAACTCATCGTTCAACCAGGCTGGAGCCACAAGTTCGTCTGCATAGTACTGCCCTGAGTTCATCATAGTTCTTCGCGAATACTTAACACACTGGAAACTTGTACTGAACCGAACAAACAGATTGGATTATACTGTTTTTCAGCCTTAAATAGAAAATCAATTCCAACAAGCTAACGTATGTACCTACAGCATGTTATCTGAGATTTCCGATAATAATCATGTTTATTTTTGAAAGTTGCCGTATCGAATGTACTTTACACAATATTTACAAATAAACCCACGCTAAATCATTAATTCGTTCCGTAGAGGGGAATTTCGCCATAGAACGAAAGTATTGCTTGGTTTGTTTTCTATTGCAAATCCGTGTCACCGTATTAAGGTACTATACGAGTTGTGGCACAACAGAGCTTTAAGGTGTTCAATACATTTGGAAGATTCTATTAGTATAAGGAAGTACATACTTCTTGCTTCTCTCATTCAAAATCACAAGCCATCCATTACGGACCATTTAGTTGGACTAGGTCATCTGCAGTGTGTCGATCCAGGTTAGATACTACTCAAGTTCCTTTTGAGGCTTACCCTAATGGACATTAAATCATGCCACAGCCTATTCGATGACGCCTTGGTAAAGAAATCGCCATAATTCCGTCCTCATCGTTGCTTTAAACTCGTCCAGCTGCAGTGCGGGATTTTCAATACGTCCCAAGAAGAATGCCTCTGAATCCACCTTAGACAAATCCGTATACCGGAAGGCAGAGAAGACGATGTAGTGGAACAGCTCTACAAAAAAAGAGAGATTTAATATAAAATCTTACTAATTAATAACCAAAGCTCCAACGTACCAAGTTCCCCCTTCCGTAGCATTTCGGCATGCAGCTCACTCAAGGATGGAACACGTCCAGCATAGTTCAAACGGCGAAGAATACTGCTGAATGTCTGATAATACCGATGAATTATCGCATCCCGGTGGGTGCTTTTTACTGACTGTTCCGGTATCATGTACGTAAGATAGAACAGATCAACTACCTGTGAGCTCCAGCTGCACATTTGATAATCCACAAACATTGTCTCAACGATGGTGCCCTCCGATTCCAGATGGAGTAAGTTTTTAAAATGAAAATCACCATGTATCAACACATTGGCACACGCGTCTGTAGTGGCGTAAGCGTCACTTAAACACTTGTCGATTCTCTGGTGAAATTTGAGCACCGGTTCCACGAGCTCAGGAAGCTCCAAGGTGTCTCGCAGAAAGCGCACAAACGCTTCGAAGCAAGCATCCGTCATCTTGTGCATCGTACGCAGTGTGTCCGCTATGGTACAACCATACTGGGATGTAAAGTTAGGGTCCTAAAATAAAGACAATTACATGCCGGTTAGTTGCTTCCTCATCACTAGACGAAGATCCTCTCCAAAGATGTTACCTTCTGTTGCATTACTACAGATGCGGCATGAAACTTTGCAATAGCATCGATGGTCGGTTGCATTTCTTCGAAGCTCTTGAGCAACCCCTTCATGGTCCAGCCCTGGGGACTCACATTCTCCAGTATGATTATCGTGTGTGGTGTCTGGGAAGCGTAGATCAACCTGCATCACAGTAAAAGCATTATATTCCTTTCCAAAAACTCTTCCCATTAACAGCTAAAGTACCTTGGATACTTATACTCCTCACCAATACTTTCCATCAGTCGTGCCATCTCGGGAAGCACTCGGGTGTACATTCTTATTTCCTTCCCAAAGAAATCATCATCCTTTAGCAGATCTTTCTTCAACCCCTCCGCCATCGGTTTGATCTTCATGATGAGATGGATAGCTTTCTCAACCGCTCCAATTTCATAGCGTACCGTCGTTCGGTACATTACGCTTGCAAAATGATCTCCAGCTTTGGTGCCGGGCCGTAACTCACACGGTCCTACCAAACGGACGGTCGGGTCACGTTCATATTCGCACAGCACTTGTTGGAAAAATTGATCATTTAGCCAGTCGGGTGACTAAAGTTCATCCTGATTGAACTCCATCGTGGTTAGAACACACTGAACTAGCAAATGATGAACTGAGATGTGATAGGGGAGCTTCCATACGGTTGTGGAATGTCAATAGCTGTTGATGTGTAGTCGTAGTGCCAGCTGGAACACTTTTGATGAGATAAGCAGAAATAATATTGAGCAACATGTGCGTGTGCGAATAACAACTCAATCGATTGTCTATGACATCATACTGCATAATGCAAACAGATTCTTCTGTAAATAGTTAAATGCAAATGTAAACACACTGCTTTTATTTCCACACTTTTTGTTCTACAAATACAGCAAAAAGATTACTATATCACAAATACTATTTCCGTACAACGTTTGCGATTGATTGCCTTCAACCACCACCAGCACAAAGCGTGCGATAAGATAAGACACATTATGTAATTTTGTTTTATTTGTTTATTTCCATTCCACCACAACTGCACGCTCGCGCCCTCACGTGATAAGAAGCGGCGCGTACTACGGTTCCATCACACCTTGATGAAGGAACCTTGTCAGTACTTCGCGCATCACACGCCGATAAACGGGACTGCTGGCAGCGGGATTTGTCGCTTTGCCTGCAAGAAGTGCCTCGAAATCGATCTTGGATCGGTCAACAAAACGGTACGCATACAGTGCTATGTAATGGAACAGCTCGATCGCACCTTTGCGCAGTAGCTCCATATGTAGCTCCTGCAGTGAGGTCACGCGCCCTACCCATCCGAGTCGATGCAAAAGGCGCCGGAACTCCTCAGAATACAGGTAGATTATTCCTTCACGATGCTGCTCTTTGACGGTCTGATCGACGATCGTATCGAGCAGATAGTAAAGATCGACGGCCGGCGTTGTCCAGCTACAAATTTGATAGTCGATCAGCATCGTCTCACACACTCGCCCGTCCGCCGTGTACTGGTGGAGTAGATTTTTCGAATGAAAATCTCCATGCACCAGCACATTCAGACAGTTGGACGAAGGCGTATAACTTTCGACGAGTTTGTTGAGCAACGTTCCTTGCAGCTTTTCGACGGGTTGAATCAAATGTTCAAACCCCTCCGTGTTTTGCATGTAGTGGAGTAAATCTTGGAAACTTTTCGTCAACATTCCATTGAGGGCTTTCAACTTTTGCGCCACATTACAGCGATGCTGGACGCGGAAAGAAGGATCCTGCGAATTAGAGACACTATCATGAAGGTTGATCGCAGGCGATCATCAATGCACGTACATCTTGCTCCATCACGACGGATGCGGCATGGAATTGGGCAATGCTTTTGATGGCTGGAATGATCTCCTCAAACGAAGTTATATATCCTCCCGTTTTCCAACCTTTTCCACTAACATTTTCCAGCATCAGTATAGTGTATGGGTGTTCCGCTGCAAACACAAGCCTATTACACAAAGCGCATTAGCTTTTTCTCCTTCTAGACCTCCAGATCACCACTCACCGAGGGTAGTTGAACGTTTCACCAATCTCCTCTAGTCTTCGTTTCATTTCCGGCAACACTTTGCTGTAGATTTGTATTTCCCGAGCAAACAGATCACCTTCCTCGAGAACTTCCTTTTTAAGACCTGCCTGGTACGGTTTGATCTTCATGATCACGTCCAGTGATGCTTCCTTGCCGCGATGACACCGATAGTGGATGGTCGTCCTGTACATAACACTCGCGAAATGTTCACCGGGTTTTGTGCCGGGCCGTAGCTTACAACCGTGACACAACCGAGCACCGGAATCGTGTAGAAACTCTCGTATGACATGCAAGAAGAACTCATCGTTCAACCACTCCGGTACATCGTTCTCATCTCTTGGGCACTGCATTGTAATGAGGCGCAACTGAGAGATGTTGCGTTTAGTGCACGATCACAACACTACTCCGTGTTGGAATTCGTTGCGTATTGGAGGAGTATTTATAACATCCCTGATAGTTCTCCCCTCTACCTGATGAAGGGCAGAGATGTACCCTATTGGGAACTGTATCACGATTCATTCGGGATGATAAGATCGACGCTCTTTGATGGGCGTCTATCGGTCCAGCTATTGTTGTAGCGTGTGAAACAATTTTCCGAACAACCGTGCTGATAGATAGCAATCGATCATCACACATTTTAAGGCCGTTCCTTTACCCAACCACCTTTATTTTCCAAAAGAAATAAATATACTGATATTCAATTGTACCTCAAACAGAACGCTACAGCTCCGAAGTCAACGCGTGTCGTCACCGAGAACGGTGAATCATCTCAAAACAGATACAAACGCTTCGTCATGGAAGTGGTAACGCTTGTGCCAAAAATGGCAATGAAACGAGCCCTCCCAGTTCTCACTAATCACAATTTCCGGAACGCGTTCCTCCAGTGGTATGTATGTTAACACCCTTACAGATGTACGCGTACCCCGAATCCAATTGGATCGACACATATCCCCCAAAAAAACAGATAAGACCCCACAGCAAGCGTTTGGTTGTGTACCATCGTCATCATCGATTACACACAGCGCGTACCGAACGTATAAAAGGTAACCGGTTTTTGGGAGTCACCTTCAGTTTAAGGTTCGACGCGCACGCTCTCAATCATAGGCGTTAGCATTACGCAGCACTTTTTGCGCCAATTGCCAACACAAACAGAATCCGAAGTATGACTGAAGTTGTGACGGAAGCAAAGCCGGCCACACCACCGGAATGGCTCAACAGTGCGTTTATGGAAACGGTTCTACGGAAATCGGAAGGTGACAAAGGTTTGCAGGTTGTCAGCATCGAGAGTACACCGGTCGGTAAGCCGGGTGAATATTTGGCCAGCCAGCTGTTCCGGCTTACCGTGCAGTGTCAGGGCACGGCTAAGCAGGATGGTGGGAAGAGCACCAAAAAGTTGGTGGTAAAGATACAACCCGACAAAGGAGTACTGGCCGATACGATGGATTCCAGTTTGTTCAAAACGGAGCTCAAAATGTACGGTGAATTCTTGCCAAAGTTGGAGCGAGTACTGGCGGAGAATGAAAGATCGCTGCCACTTCCGAAATGCGTGCACGTGAGTGCAGTTCCACAGCCAATCATCATACTGGAAGATCTTGCACCGGCCGGTTGGAAAGGGCACGATCTGATCGAAAGTTTCGAGGAAGCGAAACCGATCACTACCGCCATCGCACGGTTCCATGCGGCTTCATTCTATCTCAGTAAAAATGTAAGTACATGTAGCTTCCCGGGTGTTTCGCGTTAGTGACACATGTTTCCAACCCTTCAGAAAACCGACTTCGAAAGCTTCCAGACGGATCTGTTCGAGAAGAAGCATCCGGTGCTGGAGTGGATGTTCGGTAACAACCTGAAAGCCTTCAACGAAGCCCTCCGCACCTGGCACGGTTGCGAGCGGTTTGTGGAACCGTTCGAGCGCGCCTTTGCGGATTATTGCGACCGCCTGCACAACATCTACAGCTGCAAAACGACCGGCCGGCTGTACAACGTGCTCAACCATGGGGATTTCCATGCGAAAAATCTGCTCCACCAGTTTAACGACGAGAGTGGCGGTATCGTTGAGTCGCGGTTCTTAGATTTTCAGGCCTGCTGTTGGTCAACGCCTGCGATCGATCTGTACTATCTGCTGAACAACATCGTACACTACAAGGTGAAGGCGGCACACAAGGATGATCTAATAGCTTTCTATCATGCCGAGTTCACTGCGACACTGAAGGCGATCGGATTTCTTGGCTACATCCCGACGATGCTCGATCTGCAGATCGAACTCTTGCGGAATGGATTCCTTGGTAAGTGGAGAAGAACTGTGCAGCTTTACCAGTGCCGCTCAGCTAACAGTGATATTTCGCTTGCAGACATACTACACTATACCTGCTTTCTGCAGTTCCGGTTCATCGACTTCAGTAAGATACCGCCGGAAAAGCTTGCCACCGGGCAGGTGGGCAATTTGGGACTGGAAAACGAAGAGTACCAAACGCTCATGAAATCCCTCATACCTGGCTATGTGTACAAAGGGCTTTTAGAATAGGAGTCACAACAGCAACAAATGTTCCAACGAGTACTTCGAATACAGAACTATGACATAATATTATTGCCGTTTCGTATCTGCCTGTTTTTTTGCACGGAAAAGGAAATAAAATATCATCTATCAAGTTCACGACATTGTACACTGCTAGTAATCAGTTCGAGCACGGTCACAACTGTTATCGGTAGACTGTTACGATTACGTGCGCTTTCAGATGCAGAGTTCCAAACACAACGACTCCCTTTTCACGTGATGCGTGAGATGAGGGCATTAATCGGACCATAAAAGTGCATGAACTCCAGCACCAGCACGTGCTACTGACCGTTGTTCCACTGTCACCTGTTTGTTTCATGTTAAACTCATGTCACACTCATACACTTCTTAATCAATTCCAGCGTTACAGTGATGGCAAAAACACCTTCCGAAAGTGGAACAATCGAAATAGCGGGGTGCCCCGAATATCAGCTGAACGCTGTTTCCAAAACGGTTATCTCGGGGACTTACTTTACTGCACCTTAATGGTCTACGGTAATAAATGTCTACACACCACAGATAAGATACAACGCACCGACATATCCGACAGTGTCCGATAAATTGAAAACGGTTTCCAATTTCTCCTTCACTTTTTGTGAAGGTCTCGTTCACATTCGACTCGTCGGTAATAGGCGCATTCGCACGACAGGATGCATCTCTCCAACAAAGATCCCACGAGCTGGCTCAATGGACAATTGTTTCAGAAAGCTCTCGCTCTACACACCACCGACCGATCGCTCGAGGTGGAGGACGTGCATCTTGCGGTGCAGGGCAATGTGGCTCAACAGTACGCCAGTACGATCTATCGCGCTTGCGTGAGCTACCGTAGCCGGGGAAAAGCGGAAACGATCAAACTGATCGTTAAGCTGATCACCTCGAAAGTGAACAGCCTGGCCGACGAGCTAACGTACGATACCGAGCTAAAGGTGTACCGTGACTATCTGACGAAGATGGATGCACTGCTTAGTGATGCTGGTGTGAAGTCTCACTTTGGGCCCAAGTAAGTGCAATAACACCACTGTCTTCTAACAGAAACAGTAATTGGTTGGTTGTTCCGTTTCAGACTTGTTTATTCGGCCAGTGAGCCTGTACCGTATCTGATACTGGAAGACTTGACGAGCCAACAACTCGCGCCTAGCAACGCGCTGCTTGCTGAGGATGATGCAAAGATAGTTCTGATCAAATTGGCCCAATTCCACGCTACATCGTACAGCTTAAGCAACACGAGTGCGGTATGTTTTTGGGAGCACTTCTCCAGCATGACTTGTTTCATGATCTATTCTGTACTTGCTCACAGGCCAACTCGCTGGATGCTCTGAACAACGGTCTATTCAAGCAGAAACCCTCTGAAGGTGTTAGCTTCATGTTGGAAAACTTTACCATCTTTGCTGAGGAGCTTTCGAAATGGGACGGTTACACTGTGTACGCGGAGAGATTGAAAAATCTTCAAGCAACTTTCATCGAACGAGGTGCAGCAGTATACAGAGCTCGAGGATTTGGCTTCAGTGCACTCAATCATGGAGATTTCCATTACAACAACATGCTGTTCAAGTTTGATCCCGATCGACGTGTGCGGGATGTAGTTTTCGTAAGTACACTTGGCTAGTTCCCGAGAACACACCGTACTGACGCCGTCTTCCACTTGCAGTACGACTTCCAGCTTAGCTGCTGGACAACACCGGCTGTGGATCTTCTGTACTTCCTGTACTTCATCTGCAACCGTGAAACACGTGACACCCAGCGCCATCAATTGGTGCAACTGTATCATCGGGAATTTACGCGCACACTAGACAGCGTCGGGTACATGGGTAAGGTTCCCACCCTGCTCGACATTAACTGTGATCTACAGCGGGCGGGATTTCTGGAGGTGATACTAGCGATCTGCTTCGTACCGTTTCTGTTCGCCGACTACAACCAAACGATCAATGTGTACAGCAACGAGGAGGAGGCCCGCGCCTATCGCCGAGGGCTATACAATCAGGAAGAGTATCAAGACATTATTAAGCCACTATTGCCATACTTCTTGTACAAAGGGTTTCTAGACTAATTGGGATAATAAAGTAGCACAACAAAACGTTTATTGTGTGTTCGGTAGTAGTGCTGTCTATTCAGTACGAGAGTTCGGATCCCATCTCAATCCAGATAGCCTTTCCGGTCGTAGAAGTTCAACAGATACTCCATCCGATCCTGATACTTGGGGTGTGAGAAGAGTCGCTTCCGGAAGGCGATCGCTTCCTCCGTCTTCCCCAGCAACCCACCCAGATCAGCGTTGGACGTATCCTCCAGCAATCGAAGCGGTATTAGGAAGGTGGAAAACATAACTCCATTGTGGCCTTTCCGTAGCATCTCGATCTGTATGTCCAGCAGTGTGGGTACTTTTTTGCTATACTTAAGCTTGGTCAGCGTATCCACCAGCTCGCCATGATAGTGCTGTAGCAGCAGATCGAAATCATCCACCGTCACGTCATTCGAGGCCGAAGTGTACAGCAGATAGCTAAGATCAATAGCCGGTGAGCCGAAGAAACCGGTCGCATAGTCTACGAGTATTACGTCCGTCGGTTTACCGTTCGGTTCCGTCTTTAGCATCACATTGTTCACCCACAGATCGCCATGATTGAGTACGTTAAAGTCCGCCTCGCTGCGGGTATACACCCGGCAACCCTTGGCGATGATCGTCTTCTCCAATGCGCGTAGCTTGTCCGCAATTTTGCCCTTGGTCGTGGGCCAACCGGATGCCTGCTCACTGCACGCGATCATACTGTTCTGGAACAGTGGATAGAAATGGGGCACATCTTCGCTAATGTTGCGATAGTGATGTGATGCCATGCTTTCCTCTTCCTGCAAATTGGAGAACGGATAAAAGGATACACTTCAGTAGTTGAGGAGGTTTAGGAGGATGATCAGGATACTTACAATGCTGTACAGAACAGCGGTAGCGGCATGGAATTTGGCGATCTTCTCCAACACAAGTTCAAGTTGCCTAAAGTTCAATCCGGCCGTTCGTCCAACGGGTTTGTAGCCTTGCAGAGATAGATCCTCAAACACGAAATGTTTGATCGTAGTCGCGTGGATCGCATGCGCTCTGTAAAGCAAGATAAGAACCCATTCAGAACTCGTGGCCATTGCGCGCGAGGTTTTTCATTTCCATGCGCTTACACCGGTGCCAAGCGCTTGTTGTATCCGATCGAGCTTAGCAACTGCTCAACCTTCGGCATCACCACATCGTACACGGCAATCTCCCGCTTGAACACATCGTACGCATCCAGCAGATCGGCATCCTCATCCCTCGCGAACGACACCTTGATAACGTACGTCTGAGTTCTGCAAATGCAACACCACACCATTACCCACCACCAACACACCGTTCAACCGGTGAAATTAGAAGCCATCGTTTGCGGTTTTTTTTTTTGCTCCGCCTGTTGTGGCACACCTGTGATTGTGGCTTCCGGTCGTATAGTTTACCGTCACACGCAAGATGTCGCTGGAGTAGTTTTCACCCTTGGCTAACGGTGCGACCACCTTGAAGCTTTCCACCGTGATTGCACTCTCGCACTGTTCCCGCCGCAATATGCCCTGCAGGTACTCCCTGGTAATGAACGGATACTTCTCCTCCAGTATGGCCGGATCCATTGTTTCTCGCACCGCACAAGTATTCACCGGGTATCACCTGTTGTACTGGAATGATTCAATCTGCCACCACGCGTGTGGAATTTAAATAGTTCACGGAGTCCTTGCGTCAAATATAGACCAATGATGATGGGTGATGTTGTCACCGCCTGTCGTGTCACACAGAGATAACAGTAGTCTAGATACGCTAGCAAACGTTCGTAGCAAGTTCCTCCGCTATTCACCTAATCTTTCGCACGATAATATTGGTACTGTACAAGCAATCGTACATTTCGGGAATGCCCTAAAACTACGTTGACTACGACCACTGCTGCGTCTGTCGAGATAATTGACCACCGTACCCCTACAGGGACGTACGTTCCATCGCCTGTGGGCCAAAAACAAAATTGGTCCCCAATTGGCACGACCACATGCAAAACGTTCCCTTAGAGAAGGGGGGGTAGAGTCAGCATATGTTTTTCGACCCTCCGAGCTGTTATGTTGCCGACCGAAATGTTTACACATACGCATTCATTTTACGCCGAAGCATGAATTGTGAGCATGGTCGTGTACGTGTGTACGATTGCCGGGTTTGTTTGTATTTATAGAACTTATCAACCTGACCGTAGCGGTTCGCTGAGAAGTGGGCCAAGCGGTGATGGCCAATTATTGGGCGAGTGTGAGAACGAAGCAGGTTTTTGATGGTGTTTGGGTGTCTCTCCCAGCAGTCTCGCTCTACAACTGAAATGCACGTGGTTCGCGGAGTAAAACTGGTCCTACGCCAACACTAACACTACCAGAACAAAACGCCTGCTGTGGGCAGATGCATTATCAAGTTGTGTGGCTAAACGTTCCTCAAATACTGAGATCTGTTCAAGAAAAGTATTGTGATCGTACAGCATTGTAATCACAATGTAGCTACACTGACATGATACAGCCCTTGGGCCTTTTATTACGAAAGACTATTGCACAAGATCATTTAATATTTGTACTACATCATTAAAGCAGTATGACTCTTCACACTCTGATTCATGAAAATAGTAGATTAATTTCCACATAAAGGGGGAACTTGGAATACTTACAAATTTATTTCCAAGTTCAGTTCCAATTATTGTAGGCTTTTGTCATACACTATAAGTCAATAAGTCAGTTACATTAAAAGATACGAACAATTCCAGAGTTCCTGTAGTAATTCCTGTAGTTTGCAACCATTTATCAAAGAGAGAACAGAATTACCCGACGCTTGCACAAATTATTCTCTTTCGTAACTGATATGAAGTTCAACACTACAGGGTGCGATTAGGGAAACATGCGTATATTTGTGGCAATTCTTCGATACTGGCTTATGGTTGATATTATAAGCCTCAGGGTTTTAACATAACCTGAAGGAGATGTTCTTAGGACAGAACTTCAACGTATGCCCAGCAAACCATAGCGATCCTCAGCATCCTATCCCTTAGATCTCCTGGGCAGAAGGGACAACTAGTCGCCCAAAAATTGGAGAACAGGAGCTGGCTGTTATCTTCTATTCGATTTAACAACTTTTAACTTATTTTCGAGATAATTGGAACGGCTCGGCGCCGGTCTTAGAACAGGCAGGATCGAGGTTCGAATCCCATTCGGGCTGGTCCCCCGTACACAGTACCGATTCTCCTGTTGCGGGTGCATTCAAGTCACGAAACCCAGAAATGGTAGGCCAAAACCTCTCGAGGTTGTAGAGCCATAGAAGAAGTACTATTTTCGTATAGAAAGCTTAGCTCAGCTATTTGGAGAGATGTGTTACCGTTTTGTAGAATAGATGACATGAATAGTCAGTATTATCCTTCAAGAGGCTGTACTTCCATGTCTCTATCAGCAACAGAACTAGAAGAGACTCCGAATGTTAACGTATTGGACGTATTCAAACTCCATTCCTTTGTGTCCATTCATAAAATTTAATTTTCGCTTTCCTTGAAAAGTTTGACGATCACTGAAGATCGTTCGTTCACCCCACGAAACATCCTTGACCAACGGTTGTAAATGACATAATCATGAGTACTCTCCGATTGTTTACGTCCAGCGTCTCACATTCTCAATTTGGTTCTGCCAAAAAAAACACAACCCCCCGTCACCCAATTTAGTATTCCTGGATCACTGACCAGCGCTCATGACCGTGGCTAGATTGGCACTGGTACTACACCACTTTGACCAAGTTGTGATGAAATACAAACAAGTCACGATCGCACTCAGAAATCTAACCAAATCACACCTCGCCGTGCATGATAGTTGAACATTAGTTGTAGGTTTTATGGACCGTCTCAATTTTATTACCATACGCTCTCTCTCTCTCTCTTTCTCTCACTCAACTACCGCCCATTGCAGATTCCGAAACGCACGTGCACTTCTTGCTAGCGGAAAGTGATCGTAAGCGGTTGCATTTGCACCGCCGTATGTCAGTCATCGAATGGTCAAGGCTAAAACACACATGGCGCACATATCTGTATGTATGTTTCCAGCACGCGTTTCACAGTTGTGCAATCGGCTATGAGGGGTCAGTAGGTGTTCTAACGTGTCGCAATTGCGAACCCTCCCCTGCAATCGCACAGAAGTAGTAATGGCGGCGCCTTATCTTTTTTTCCCCCCGTTGGACGGTTATTAGTATCTTGCGTGCCGCCGTATAAGGAACTATTGAGTGTTTTTTGTTTTGAATATTTTATGATGCAATTAACTAACAGTTTTTGAGATGGAAGTAACAAAATAAATACTTAAAATACTTAAAATTGTAACGTTTAACGATCCCAAGTTGGATCAACAGTTTAATGTGTTGAGTTATAAACGTAAAGATAACCGAGCATTCTGTGCACTAGATGGCGGCTGCTTGGTCTATCAATATCCTAACCCGATGTCTCTCGAGTGCTGTCCATCAATCATAATTCAAACGAATCGGTACGGTACTGTTTCCTACTCTATATATATTTTGCCTAGTCACGCTATTAAGCAAAATCATTGTTGGCGATTTGTCCAGGTCCCATTCCAGTATTATTACAGTCTCTGTAAATGACCGGCAGCGCCAACGTTCCGTGTGGTAATTAGGCTCTCCAATGTTCCTCTTGATTTCCCAACAGGTCCCAACTATATCAACAAATCTTCTACATCATGATGAAATGCAAGCGCAACAGAGAGCAACAGGGTTTAAATCCCACCACAATCAGTCAATATTGTAGAATGCTACTAATACAAACACTACCGTACGGCGTTTAGATGATAACTATCAACATCCTTTACGGATG
>AXCM01007703.1:0-15775 GCA_000473375.1 Anopheles culicifacies | reverse complement strand
CACACACGCTGCCTGGGAGTAATTGAGCTTCCCACAACAATGAAGCATGTGACTGAGCGATTGAGCAACAAAATGGCCATCGATGGCTAGCCCTTTCGGTGCAGATCTCGTTTGCTCGTTTGTTTGCCTTCTCACGCTTGCTCCCTCCCCACACATACATATGTTCACGTCCCAAGGCCATCAGTGCCAGATGATACCACCGGAACAATGGTTCCTTCATTTGTTCTACGTTCGCTTCCAATTCCGTTTCAGTGGATTTGATAAATATGTGTCCGTTCCCGTTCGGTAACGTGTGCACGGGATATTTCCCATCACATTTCATTTATTATTTACCGAGCGTTCCTAAATGGAGGCCTGTGGTGAGAATTAAATTTGTTGAGTACACAAAGTCTCATTGAGAGCTTATTCAAAAAGTATATCAATAAAAGATTTTTAAACTGAAAACTAGTTTTTCAACACTTAAATGGTCTTGTCAACAATTTCATATAGAAACCCAAAATTATGAAGCTCTGTGAATATCCTTTTTGAAACTCCATTTTGATTGCAACAAGACTCACACACTAAGTCTATTTATTAAACGAAAAGCAAGCAAACTGAGTGTTTCATTAAATTTTGTCTCAAATCACTAGACCACAACGAACTAACGACAACCCACCATGTTATGACGACATAGAATCGTTTGTGAAAACGGGGCCATATTTCGAACTTCCAATCTCTAATTTTGTTTTCTGTTCACATCAAGAGAACCCTAAACAATGTCGGCAATTATATCCCGTTCCACATTGGCATATCCTCTATCCAAACGAAACGATCGGAAATGAGAACCGAAAACATGTTGCCGTCCATTCGATGGCAGATATTTGCAAACGAACGCTGATCGAATGGAAATTAAAGAAGGAAACATACATCGGTCATGCACCAGGGAACTGGGTCAGTTGTACCCATGCCGTGTGCCGGTGCATAACGAACCAATCTCTTCCCAAAGCTCAAGTACCGTAACGCTGACACACGCCGAAGGATTTGCGGACTGATGAAACAAACTCGCCATTGTCGAGCCTACCATCAGCCTGATTCCCAATCCACGGAAACCGGGCCCCGATAGCCCGATTGTTGTGCGATAAAATTGGATAGGATGGCAATTAAAATTAAAGGTCTCAGTTTGTCTATTCTCGTCGCGGTTTCGCAGGACAGAAGGCGGACACAAACGGGCGAGGCAGCCGTTCAGTTTCCGTTCAGCCGCTTTGAAATGCTTTTAATGTTCCTCCGGGCTTTCATGACACTTTCTTTTAGCCCCCCGTTTTCGCAACACACTCTCGGTCAACCACGGCCTAGATCCGTTTCCTTCTGGCGGCTCGGCAGCACCATGGTCGTACGGACGCTGCGAACAGGATGTTCGTTTGCTTGGGCTTTTTCTTCCGTCAATTAAAAGTTTCTCTCACTTATTCCATCACGTCGTTCGGCTGCGTCCCCGGATGAGAAGGATGGGGTGTTTTTTTTTTGTTCCTTCCCTCACCATTGCACCATAGCGTTTCGATCGGATGCGCTTTTGTTGCGCACTGTCTACTGCGGTACGGTCCCGCTGGATGGATTCCGTTTCAAGCATGGTGCAAATAGGACTACTTTAAATTCAAACCACGGTCTTGGTGCATTTTAGCCTTTAACCACAAACAATCATCGTTTTTACGGGTTGTCATCAAAGTTCTGCTAATATTATTAATCTTTTATAACCATTCGAATCGTGATCGATTGCTCTTCGCTATATTAAAAAAAATCCAACTTATACTAAATAGGTAGGGATACCTCGGAAACGATGGAGGCGCATGGTTTCTTATAAAAATGTGTTATAAAATATGTTTTGTTTTAAGTAATTAACTACATTTTATAATTATTTTTCAAAACTAGCGATGAGATCCGAACCATCAGTTTATCGATAGTCTTTACTTTATTTACAAAAAAAAAATATTCCTTTTCAATGAAACAATGGAGACGCATGGTTATTTGTGGCCCCAAGAAAAAAAATAATTTTACAGAAAAGGAAAATATGTTTCATGACAGAAAAATTGCAAGGCTTAATTCAATGGACAAAGTTCATCACTACACTATTCCCTAGTGTTTTATCTACGAGTCAACCCTTGCAATAGTCTGTGCAGCATAACTCCATCAAAGAGGCAGCATAAGTGTAAAGTGTGCTACAGTTTCACTTTGAAGAAGTGTTAACTTCATACTCTATCATTACTTCAAAAACGTTCACTTCAAATGTTGAGAGTGGAAACTTGTCCACGGCTCAAAAAAAAAGGAGAAACTTATCCACCACCAGCCAGCTAGTTTGACCTGACATAGATTGATGCCTTTGCGCTGGCATCCGCTTGACCTCAGGTCTCTGATATAAAAACCATCAACAGTATCGCACCCCTTCGCCGGTGACACCGGCTGTTGCTAAGGTTCACGCTTCGCAAACGGCAGACCGTCAAGGGTAAACTCATAAATAATACGCCACCAGCTCACCGACACTATCAATCACGCCTCGGTGTCCCGGCAACCATCGCCGGATGACTTGAGATAAATGTCGTATTGATTTTGTGCGAGATCCGTTCCAGGATGAAACCACTTGCCCTTCCTTGCGTACGTGTCTGCGATAGGATGCGAACTTTTCGTGATAATGATGCCCGGATACCCTATTGAGATGCAGGTGGTATAATGGAATCCGGAACAACTTCACAACAAGAGCGGACACAGTAAAGTGCTAGCGAAACTCGTTTATTGTTTATCAAACAAGCAGTACCACTTTCCCTAACTTTCATATTGCTTCAATTAGTTTTCCATTGCGTTTCTTTGTCTGTTGGCAAATACACGCAAATAACTTACATAAAAACACCCTTATATCGCTAATCTAAAACACAAAAAATACATGCTTAACACGCAAACCAAAAATTAAAGATTGCATGACTTTCAAACCTTCCTCCGAAAATGATTTCACAATTTCGTTAAACTATAAACGACCGGTGGCAAATTGGTATTGATTTTACGATCCGTTTTGGAACACTAAAGGGGTGAAACCTCATAATTTTGCCTTTGCACGCGATGCACTCCACTGCAGCGTCATCCGATGTCAGTGATTGTCGCATTTACACCCGCAAACCAGCTGTGCTCGGTTTCATAATTTAAGTCCTGATCAATGGTGAACGGCCACCGGGAGCGCGTTCTAGAACCACATAACCTCAAAATCACCTAATCAACACAATCAAGGCTATAGGGTCGCTCACCAAACAAGCTTTCGTCCCCCTCCGGTGGTGGCTAAAACCACCTGTAATCAAACCACTGCCAGGGCTACGAGTACTCCATATCTACATTCCTACCGAAGGGAAAAGGTCCATTACCATGTCTTTCGGTATATGAGTAGGATAATTTGGGTTGCAACAATGTCATTAAAATGGCAATATTCCTCAAATCGGTATGTAGCTTTCGATCTGGTTGGCCAAAGTATCATCGAACCCCGGGAACCATCTGCCATGTTCCGTAATGGAGACAACTCTCTTGAGAATCCCATAACAAAGATATGTTACGCACTTGCCAATAACACGATAAAGGCTTGGTGCACACTCGAGAGTACATTCCCCTCGGGGTTGTAGGGAGTGAAGGGATTGGGAATGCCTTTAACTTACCGGCTGCTCGTGCCTCCTTGCAGGCGTCGTACATGTCCTGCTTAATCTCGGGATTGTCATCTGCGATTGTCTCGCCAACCGTTACGAAACGCTCCACGGCCAGGTTCACAGCCTGGCCGACACGTCCAATGGCGCGCATTTTCTGCTCCGATGTGTGATGCTGCTGCTCCGAACGATGCTGCACTAGGGTTGAGATCTGGGAAAGAAAAATCGAACAACGTGTTCAATGCAGCTGCAGATATGGGCGTGTAAAATCAAACATCCCACGTACATCCTCGGTCGATATGAATATGAATAGCTACTAGCTAACACTTACTACATTTTACCATACAATCATGTGTGTGTCCTACTAATAACTGTGTATTTAAATACAATAAGCTCCTGTTAAAAAAAGGCAATAACTTAAACAATTCAAACACAATTTATGAAGCACAATTTAAATTTAGTTCTCAATTGGTTTACGATTGGTGCAAATAAAATAAAGAATTTAATTGCTTCTGGTGATTGAGCAAAACCAGACCACCCGCATAAACTAGGGCAATGCAATTTCAAGCTCAAATGGCCATGAAACTAATATCACGAGCTAAATTCCCGAACCCCACACAAGCATAAATTGACATTTTCTTGAATTTTCCACCCTGAACTAGAACCTACGTGTAGGTAGATTTAATTTAATTTGCAAAATTGGGATGTTGGTTTGCCAATGGAGTGCTTAATCAAAACTGTGTTAGATTTGCAAAGGCTTGCCCGTTCTAATTATAAATGAATTGGTTCTAATTGTTTGGGATAAAGGCCTTCAATAGGCCTCTTAAAGATCCTTAAAGCGACGAACGAAAGAATTTATCCAAAATTCAAACCAACTCTAATCTAATGGAGATTTTTTCCATTTCTCAACCACAACCAAACCCAAGACGGACTAAAAAAACCTTCATTCTACAGCGTCTTGCATAAGAGTGTTAAATAAATTATTGTAAGGTGCTATGATTTTTATTTACATTTTACAGCAGACCACCATTTACGTAACGAGAGAAATGAAACGAGGGAGCAACATAATCATGGGAATACACACCACATTCTTTGATGTGGGACACATGGCTCGTACGGCTTGAGGTCCAATCGTTCCCGGACTATCGTATCGTATCGGCGCGGTTTTGAACGCCCAAAGAAACCTCATGTCTTTACGAGTGCATTATTTATGGAACCGGTTTTGGCCGGGAGAGTCCCACTCGTAAACTGGGAATTATTATTATTCTCGTGTACCTTTTGCACGATACTTCAGCCAATCGTTACGAACATCGGAAATAGAATGGGAATGGGAAAATGGAAAGCAAATGCGTCAATACGAGGAAAAATCGTAGGGGGCTTTTTAACCGGCTTGATCGAATTCTGGAATATGATTTTTTTCCCCTAAAAGACTTACTGTATTCGTCATTAGATTTGAATCAAAATGGGAATGTAAGCTACAAGCTTGTGACTACTCGTTACAAGGTCTCAAACACGCGGGAACAATCGATCCAATCATAAAGCTAACCATCTCCCAACGCAGAGGATTTTTAATGTGACGTTTTACTATGTTGTTAATGATAGTCAATCGCTCGTTGGCCAGCGGTTACATTACACGCCCCGTTCATCCCAGTCTTCGAACGAGCGCAAACAAGCGGACAAAGAATTCACCGCTCGACCAGATCGACAGTAAATCAATTTCGAACAAAGCACACTAAACTGGCTGCTGGAAAATTGACAGCAATTTTTATGAGCTAAACATCCATAAAACAGGACCGGGTCTTCAAAAAACTTCTTCCCCACTCCCCATCGTAGCGGACGGAACATGAACATTTTCGTTCGATCAAAAGTTTTCGCTACAAAACCGTTCGCACTGGGACGGCTGATGGGGATGAAAAATTGTGTAACATTCACGCGTCAGCATCGCCACCACCGGGTACGATTCACCCGTGTCAGCACTTTCTGACAGATGCCCGTCCGCGGGAGCGCAACTAAGCTGCCAAATACCATCAGCATTATGGAGAGTAATTCAAGATTATTGCTAAATAAGTATTTCACGCACGCCGAAGAACGCAGCAAAAACCCGTAAGCTGGTTTCACGTTCTATAAATCACTTTCTTCCTTGCTTGCGCTGCCAAAAACCCCCATTTCGAGCTGTGGAACAAAATTTAAAACATCCCAACCATCGCTCGAACAAATTTCCATACAAATTTCTCACAAATCGAATCATGTTGCGTTAGTCCATGGCTTAACGTCAGAGGCACGCCACTGCAGCGACTCCTTCACGATTGGTTCCCTATTCGGTTTGAACATGGGTTTTTACATTCCACGCCCTTTGATGATGGGGCGAAACTTTCAAAATTGAACTTTTGCTCATCTTCCTGCGTTGCGGTTGATTTAAACTTTGACGTCGTCAATTTCTTCTGACGTTTTGTCTACTGCCGGTGAATATTAATCATGAAACTTCACGCACCGCACGAGCGCAGAAATTATATTTCCACCATTTTACATCGCATCGTGTTAAGCGCGTACTTTGTATCATTAGCAACTCATGTACTGCTTGAAAAAGAGAAACATTCATTTTGTTTCCGCCCAAAGGCACTCCCAAATGCTCTTAAAGCGAACTTAAAGCTCAAATTTATCATTCCAAAAGGTATGCCAACGCAATGAAAGACATAAAACCCTTTTTTAGCTCCGAAAGTTTTGTATTCTTTCACCATCAGTTCCGGTACAGAGCACAAACACCTTGCGATGGACAACTTTAAATGCAAATAAAAATATCTTCGACAAAAAAAAAGTTCCATTCTTACGTCAATGTCTACGAAGGAACTCAAAAGCGTGCTTACCACACGGCAAAAGCAAATATTCAAATGAGGGCTCAAGAGAAGAAAGTTTCCTAATTCCTTTCGCCAGGAGTTCGACGAAGTGGTGAATGAACCGTACAACAAATCCTGTCTTAGCTTTCAAATAATTTTTTTATTAGACTTTTATCCCACAAAATCTTTCTCTCTTTGTATGGAGCCTAAGAAGTAACCCTCACGGTAACTCACATAACACTCACAACATGATGTTGTATAGCAAATTAATTTTCAAATACACAAAGTACGCAAGGAAACGATACTTAAAACCCCTGTTTTACATCAAACAATCGTCTCTGTTCTCAAGCTGAAACAGATCGGACCTAATGCGCTAGATAGATGCGGGTGACTCTTGTATTGGTTATCAGCTGCCCATGTAAACAAGAGTTTCTCTTTCGCTGAGCCACTCTTGCTTGCTTGTCATCATGGCTTTATTGTTGAAGAGTGGCTTCGACTGATAGGACGTATAATTTAGGGTGTGTCTCAATTGTTTCCAAAACCCGCTAGTGCATCTTGTGATCGGAATGTCTTTCTCTTGGAAACTGTTGCTTGTAGTTAGTATAATGATTAACGTTCAGGTAAGTAAGCATAAATCGTCTCGTCAAACTCGCGAATGAGATATTCTTCATTAAAATTCTAGCGCTCTTTGAGTGTCATAGAACCGGTTCTCATTGTGCACGGTGGAGCAGGAACTGTTTCCGAGGACCGAATTCCTGGTAAGCTCCGAGGTGTTACACTAGCTGCAAAGGTCGGATATCAAGTGCTGGCACGTAATGGCTCTGTGCTGGAAGCGGTCGAGCAAGCGGTCCGTATCATGGAAGCTGATCGATTCTTCAACGCAGGCTACGGCTCGGTACTCAACATCGTGGGCGATGTAGAGATGGATGCCAGCATTATGGACGGTGCGACGAAAGCGACGGGATGTCTGAGCGGTGTACGCGATCTGCTCCATCCGATCTCATTAGCGCGTGCCATCATGGAACGTTCGGGGCACAATTTCCTCATCGGTGATGGATTGCATTCGTTCGCCTTGGATCAAGGTTTTCAATTTTTGGATCCACCCGGCCAGTTGGTAACGCAGTACGCGAAAGATGTGCTGGATGAGTGGAAAGCCTCCGACCAGACCGACCGATCGGGCGAAGGTGGAACCGTCGGTGCGGTAGCTATCGACGCAGATGGTAATATTGCGGCCGCGACATCTACGGGTGGCGTGACGGGGAAGCGTGTCGGGCGCGTGGGAGACACTCCTATCATTGGGTCCGGGACGTACGCCGATAACAGATTGGGCGGTATTTCGCTGACGGGCGATGGAGATATCATCATGAAGGTATGCATTGCGTATGATGTGCTGCGAACTGCCGAGCTCACCGGGCGCGACCTACAGCCGGTAGCCGACGAGCTGCTCGATGCGATGAACGCATCGTTGGGCGGTACGGCCGGACTGGTAGCTGTGGACAGTGCGGGCAATGTCGCCGTTGCGCACAACTCGAAGCACATGTCGTGGGCTTATCAAAGGGGCGATACAGTTGCCTACGGTGCCAGTAAGGAAGATTTCAACATGCAGCCTGCAACTGACAGCCAATTCATTTCCCTCGCGGAGGATCGTATTTTCGAGGTAAAAAGTGCGCATTGATAATTGCCCCAAACAATGACCATTGTGACAAACTTTCGGAACATTTTAAAAGAATAAAACACAAGCTTTCATGTAAAAGACGCTATCTGTTCACCACATTTCCTTCTCAGTGTTTCCTCTCCGTTTGTTCAATTATTAATCTATCTCAAGTGTCGTGTTCTCGTTCGTTCTCTCCTACGCGCAAATATGCATTTCAATTATCCATCATAACATTCACATTCCGCAAACAGTCCCAAACAGGCTGATCGTCGCAGCAGATAAAAAGCGAATTTATTTCTGCTTCCTTTCTTTCTCTCCCATTCGCTACAGAAAGCTCTCTTAAACTCGAAATAATGAGGCGAAAAGCTAATGCTGAAATAAGATGACCGTTAATTTTATCAAGATTAAGCGTCCATTTATCTTTCTTGTGGAATTTCTGAAAAAAAAAACACACACAAAACAACAAGAACAATCTCCATTGCTTCATCCTCATTCGCGCCATCTTGAACCGTGAAGTAATCTTCAACACAAACAATGGTGGGGCTTTTATTTGCCCCACTGATTTAAAGTGGGATTTCTGTTAAATTTAATTCCACTCTTAGGAGCTTGTGGAAATTGTGGAAAGTATTTTAAACATAAATTATTATTCCTCATCTTTCATAAAACGTAGACAAAAATCTTCCTTCCTAAGCGTAGTATAATAGCTGAATCCGACGGGAAATGAATCATCATAAATCCTGCTAACCTTTCACACCGATGATACGATCATCAATATCATCAAAAACAAATATACCAATCTACAACAGCTCCTTCTGTTTACTTTGCACCATGAGAAAGATATATTGCACCACATAGCTACAGCGATTCATTATTTTATTGCGAGAATTATTATTCTCCTGGGCAAACGGTCACTGTGCAGAAAACTAACACAACAGCCAACAACACAGCAATCGCAATTTCTTGTGCGTCGCTGTAACAAATGGAACCGGAAAAATTCCAATTAGGTGCAGAGAATCCGATGGACGTTGCGAGCGCGTCATGATAGGCTCGTGTGTGTGTGTGTAACTTGCCGAAACGATGTCCACCATCGCATTAAGCGGAGCACCTCGTCCAGGTAAGCTGCACGGAAACAGCATTTATCAACCTGTCCTCGCAACCGCAAACATCAACCATGTGCGTTACGCCACCGATGGTGCGGTGGGCGGACAGTCAACGACACGCTTTCGGTCGAGGCTAGCCTAAAATGGCTTCCATAAATCTCGCCCAAAAGCTGTGCAGACACCTTCACCCGGTAAGTGGTGCCGGCGAAAGGTCCGATCCGTCCGATGGGAGTTGTTCGAGAGTGCCGGTAAAGCACTTCCGAAATCGCCTCCTTTCGCCGGTCGAACCGATAAAAGTCGATAAATTTTCCACAGATACATCACTGTGTATGCTTCACATATCAAGTGGTGTAGATTCCGCTATCCGTGACGATCTATTGGGGAACTAGACTTGGTGTTCTTGAATGATGCACGTTTAGGGGAGACTAAAGACCACAAAACAATAAGTTCGTCAGCATGCAAACAACAACAAGAAAATCTAGTTTTAAATACACAATGGAGTAATAAATCTGTTCGAAGAGATTGAGAATTTGAGGATCTATTTAAAACATCAACATCATGCACCGTATAATAATAGTTATAGAAACACTACTACATGCATTGTTATATTACCTGCCCTGGACAACCGTAAGTAGCTGCCATGGTATGCTATCGAAGCGTTGGTAGTGCGAAAGCTAGGATGCCGGAGACATTGGGCAGAACCGCGTCTCCGTTTCCTGTGGCCAATCAGAGGAACGTAAAGCAAGCTGTACTGTACAGTTCGGACCGTGTGTTCAAGTCGTATGCTTTCGTTTATGTTTCACTTTTTCTGTATCATTTGCACATATTATTCTGGCTGAGGAAACAAAAACACACAAACTTTAGAAGAAATAGGATACAACAATAAGACTTTGAAGTAATTTTCCGAACACTTTAATATAACGCAGTTGATAGAGTTCATATTATCACAGTATTTTTTAATTAATATTTAAATAAAAAACACTCCAGTATGTAAATTTGTCAAAATAAAAACACAATAAAATATTTTAATTACATTTAAGTTAAAATTTTCGTAACAAAATTTCGTCGGATATCAATAACTTTAGTTTAGCTTCCTTAAGCTAATTCCACAATCTTTTATATTGCCACCCAGTGTTCTTAAATAAAAGCTCTTAAAATAAATCATTCACAATCCCCACGAACGAACGAAGGTACAATTGCCCTCATTGTACAGCGGCACACTTAAAGAAAAGCCAATATTTTGTATTCGGTAGGTGTTTGGTGTTGCGAGCAGCTTTTAGAAGAATTATTATTCTTCCTTTCCTTTCGCCGCACAGCACAATACACCTTTCCAAGACCACGAATCGGAAAATGAACTTGCACTCGTTGGCTCCCGTTGGCTGCACATTAACTTTGCACTCACAATCACTTCCGTCCATTTGTGTGTGTACGTGTGTAGGTAGTTTTTTCGCTTTAGATTTCAAATGGAAAACCCCAACTAGAAGCCCGAGTGGCAGCATCCATTTGGCTTTTGGAACGGATGCTTTATGCATTTCCTTAATCTCAAGGCTATTGTGAGGCTCTGGATGGGTAGATTTAAGGTGGCAAAGGACCTAGTTTCCATTAGAGATTTTGCCTTTTTGTTTTTCACGTTCGTCTCTACTAGAGGAAACGTACAATGAGAGAATCAAATCGCACTCTAATACTCATGTTATAATTATGCTTCCGATTTTCCAGTGCTTCCATACGATGATGCAGTTTCTTTGTAGAGTGGAAAAATAAATTTAAATCTTGAAAAGTTTATTATTTAACAAAAGTACTAAGCAGTAGAAAAAACTGGTAAATCACAGCACA
This sequence comes from Anopheles culicifacies, assembly GCA_000473375.1. Classification (NCBI taxonomy): domain Eukaryota; kingdom Metazoa; phylum Arthropoda; class Insecta; order Diptera; family Culicidae; genus Anopheles; species Anopheles culicifacies. The sequence continues at coordinate 4,707 of AXCM01007703.1, read as the reverse complement.
ATCAAATCATCCATTTTCGATTGGAGACACATTTTGTTTAGCCTTCTCAACTGTAAACGATGCCAGCTTTAGTCGAATCAATGCCCTGCTTCTTTTCCTGCGTACACGCAATTTTCCAGAATAAATATTTATGGCATTCACAAAACAGTACTCAAATACGATCAAACGATACAGTTCCACGTCTCATTCTTTGCTTCTTTCCATTCGAATGCTAATATTCGCTTCGACGAGAAATTATTCTCTCTGCTACACGCTTCCCCACTTCCCATCGATGATAAATTGATTCTGTGCTGATTCCAATTCGTTACCCCGTGGCACACTTCCACACTTCTTCCTAGTTAATGGAAAAGTTCATCACAATTCTCTGGCCCATCCCCATCGCCCAGCCAACCGTTACGCATCGTTACATCGTAATCCCGTATGGAAAGACTCGCTATTCAACTTCGGTGACTCCATCAATACGGCTCCATCGAAAGATTACCTTGCCCGTGTTGCCAGTCAAATTCCTACCCCGGGAAATTTCTGAGAGCAACAACAGACGAAGCAAAAAAAATGTACACATCTCAAAAGAACTCAAACTCCAATCTCTGTGTCGACGGCTTCGTCATTTCTCGTCATATTCCACCGAAAACTCAATACGGCAACATTCTTCCTTTCCATCATTCCACTTCTGCCCGCATGGGTTCGGCTTTAGTTGAGCTTTTCGAATTCATTAAAAATACATTTTGCTACAACTCCCACAAAAGCGATTACCGTTAATGGTGCTGGAGATTTTAGCTGTGATGGTAAGGGAAATAATAACAGCTCCAGACACTGCGTGGAACTCCCCGGCAAAGCTTCACTGCAGGTGAGCTAGACGATCGTCCTGCTTGATAGTTTTGGTAAACATTATAAAAAAGAAGCTGAAGAGAAGGAAGAAAAAACAAAAAAAAAATCTCAAATCCTGCACCTGAGAAAAAGGACATTCAGTCCACTAGGGGAAAGATTTCCCGCAGAGATAATGGGACAACTTTCTTTTTAAAATAATTTTCTCTTCTCTGCTGACAATTTACCCCGAAGCCAGAGAAACCAGTTCCCATCGTTTACGGAACGACCGTTTACTCTTAAGTGCGTCCCCCAAGATGGTAGACTTGTGATAAATTAGTTTCCCTTTTTGGCTGGTTAAGTCTACCGAACTGTAAGTAAGTTCGAGAGCAGTATAAACCCATTCTTGTCTCATCCTTACCCCGACGCCGAATGCAAAGTGTTATTTTTCGATCAATTTCCTTCGTCTCGTTACTTGGGCGTTATCGGGTGAGCCGTACGGACACCATTTTGCCATGGGAGACGTTTGATTTCAGCTGCTTTACTTCGTCTCGTGTCATCTTTTTGTGGAAGTAAATCAACCAAACGCACAGTGAAGGCTTCCGATAACGAGTTCAACTTGCTCCAAGCTGCCAGCCGGTTACGCCACATCCGCACCGAAAGCGTAGTGCTGGACTTTCCTCGTTTTTACTTCAGACGCCCAGCAGGTTTTATTATCTCGTTTGATTAACCACTTGGATGGCTTGCAACAAGCATCGAATCCTGTGGTGCTCGAGATAAAAGTTTTCGAACCCGGTGCCTTTGGTGAGGACGGTTCAATACGCGTCTTCGGTACACTGTGTCACACGAGATCATAGCTCCAGCGAAGAGGATTAACAAAATGCCCAAGGCATCCTTCCTTATCCTTTGCCTCCTGTTTGCACATTTCAATCCATCGCTTGGAGGAAAGCCGTGCGTACAATCAAAGCGCTGTCAAATGAAGTTGAAGCGCTTGTTTAATGAAGTTTCGTTCCCTCGGTGGTGGACGGGTATGGGTGAGCCAAGCTGTCCATTGAAGCAGAAATTACCCGTGGGCTAATTGCACGAAACGGGCACATCAACCAGAGGCATCGTAAATTTTAACGATCGCCTGATGAGTGTTCAATGATGATGTGATCGAGCATGATCTCGTTATAATTAACAACACCAATTATGAACAACGACACTCTACTCCAGGGAAACACTAACAAGATTCTCGCTCCTTTGTACATTCAAAGTCCATTATGACGGGTTTCTTTTTTGTTTTTGTTGATTTAAAAGGTTTTTGGGTAAGAAATATCTGATTTTCTGGACTCCTCCATGCTCGAAGAGATTAACTAGTTCTAGATCTTGTGGATCTTGTCGGAATAATAATGTGTATCAAGTTGGTTTGTAAAGTTTATATATTCTTGATACGCATTTCAAGAAGTTATCTAAATTTTGAACATAAATCGTTAACCTCTATGACAGCTGTCATTTCTCTCTCAAGAGTAAACATTGCTATTGGATCTCTTAGGACATATTGCCCTAGTAGCTGGTCCATAACTACACAGGAGTAGTAGAAATGACCCACAATCTCGAAATAACTAAAATGTTGCTGCCTATCTGAACAATGTTCAAACGCAAGTAAACTTTTACCAAACGCAACTAAACATTTGATACCTCCAAGCACATATGTTTACATGACAAAGGTTGAACTTCGTTTTGTTTCTTTGATTTGTAAAGAACATTGGAATAATTTCTTTAAAAAATTCCTACATTTCTTTTTAGTCTTGTGGTAGCAAACTATTTGACTCCCACTTAAAGGATTAAATATTTTTAAATAATTAATTGTTTAAATAAAAAAAAACAAGAAACGAACCCAAGCAATATAAACTTGCATTGGCAAAACGGACAGCGAATGTTTAGTTGCGTTTGATAAATGTTTACTTGCGTTTGAACAATGTTCAGATGGGCAACAACATTTTAGTTGAACGTCAAATGTTAACTTACGGTTGAACAGTGTTTAGTTGTAGCTGGAAAATGTTTACTTTGGCTCGAAAACGGTATAAGTCTAAACAAATAATTATTTCTAAATGGATCCCTCCTAATGTTCAATTTAAAGTAAGCTGTTTTATTTCAGAGAAAAGGAATATCATTTTATTTACGTAACACATTGCTTCATGAGGACAGCTTCATCTTCGCACCATCAAAAGAACCTTCAGTGACATCATTATTCTCAATAACAAGCAATTTATCTTTAAGGTCAGCCATGCTACAAAAAACAGCAAAACCTTTTCACTTACTGTTCACTGTATCTTTTATCGCTTAACAGAAACATCACTGTGTTCCATCATATTTGAGTCACAACAGAGAAAAAAACAGTATGCTTCATACGAGAGCGGTGTAAGTGTGTAAGCCAGATCAATAAAAAACAATCTTAAGGCACTAATCCTTCCTTCATCACACATCCTCACCAATGTCGAGGGCTTTCGATCTCGTTTTCCCCCCTCCAACCCTAAGCACCCAGTCAGCAGTTTCTCGGGGTCACATTACGATCGTTACATCGTGCCACTCCCGGGTGCTGTTAGGCTTTGCTGGACGGGTGCGATTTATGCTCGACTCCCCCTAAACTCCTACTGCCGGACACGGAATGCTTGAACGATGGGTGTCGTTAGAACTTTTCTGCGTGTGTAAATTTCTGTAAGTGAATAAACAGTGCCCCGCCCATTGCCAACCTTCTTTTCCTTGTACAAACACACACACAATCACAAAAAGGACCTACTCCCCAACGCAAATCATTTGCAAAAAGTTTTTCCAACTGCTGTCCACTTTTTCTTTGCTCAGGGCGCAACATTCACATTGTCATGTATCTTTTGCTTTTTTGTGCTGGGTACATGGCTTCGTTGGCGCACAGATGGGTCCTTTACTGGTACAGGGAGGAAGTAAAAAATAGTACCTTCCAAACCCCAGTTGTAAGCAAACAAAACAAACGTTACACTAGCGAGTTGGAATGACGACAGCAAGGACGAACTGGCGCGACTGTGGCGCCAGTGTCTGGGGCAGAATTTATCCCGCCCCTAAAACATGCACCTGCCCTCACTCGACGGGAATTCACATCTCCTCTTTCCTGTTGCGCTACAGATATATTAGCAAGATGGAGGGTTTTTTTGTATGCCGTTAAGTTCTCACGCTTGCTCGGGAGATAGAATTGTTTCCTCCTCCGCTCGACGTTTCTGAATCTGCCCGAAGAATGATTCCGTTTTCGCACCGTTGACAGTGCGTTACGAAACAGGAATGGAATGCAAAGCAGCTTACAGTGTCGCACAGTTGGAGCGCATGTAATAATGCAGCGTACAAAAAACACACAGAAACCCTGCGCTGGCCATGGCAAACATAACTGAGCATGACAGCATCACGGCATGTACGGTGGTCCAGCAAGCACAACCCGAAACCCGAAACCAGACGTGAGCTTTAATAATTCAAGGTCCTCACTAGCCCCCAGCATCGCGTCACGTGTTACACCACGTGTCGGCCGGAGGTTGAGGTTCCGAGCCAGGGAAAGCCTTTCACTTTTCCTCACTTTTTGCTTTTTTTCTTCTTTCTTTTCGTTTTGCCCAGTCCAATCCAATGATGTGGGTCCAGCTGGATTTTATATCCTTCCCTTGCCAGAATCCTCCCGGGAGGCAACGGTTTTATTTGCTTTCATTTATTTCTTCTCTCCCCTTTTTTGCTTTGTTTTATTCATTCATCCGGAACTTCCTACTCAGTGTCACGTTACGGCACGGACATTGCGGACGAATGCGCTTCAAGAGAGCAGAAAATGAAGGAAAAATTAGATGACATACGAATTAGATACCTTCACTTGGAGTAAGATAAACTGTCACTGGTGAGGAAGCCCCGGAG
>AXCM01007702.1:0-12844 GCA_000473375.1 Anopheles culicifacies | reverse complement strand
GGGTGGTATTTTAAATTTTCGTTGAGATACTTCTGTACTCAAATCCCTATGTGAAACTTAACATACGTTGTTCAAAAAACTGTTTAAAAATCAAAATAGCTAGAAGCCTTGTATAACTAGTGCACTCCCGTAGTGGCCAAATTTATAGCCTTTTCCACATTCTACACCACCAAGCAATGTAATAAAAATTACTTCTCTCAAGTGCTAAAGCTGACCACATTCTCCTGCAGGTTACATCCCAAGCTGCAAGAGTAATTGATATCAATGCATTTGACAATCTCTGCAAGACACTTTCTTTCAGTCAGCCGTCTAAAGGCGAAACCGGCACCAACTGTTATCGTGGCTTTCCTATTTACCACATCTTCGCAAATGGGACTCATCAAGGAAGTGGGCACGCCACTCCACAACAACAGGACAGGACTTCGAATTCTGGACGGACAGACTGGTGCTATTGAAAACTTGTCACGAGAGTTTTCCTCCTCAGACTTGACGGGTTATCCCTGTGCACGAATTCCTCCCCATTGTTTGTGTTTGTGTAAGCGTGTGTGTGTGTGTGCTGTTTTATTTTTTCTTCTTGTCACCCACTTTCCGTTGAAAGTGGAGTTTTTGCACTCGAAACGCTCATTCTGCCAAAACCCGTTGCGCATGAAATATAAGGAGAGTGTTTCGTTAACCCCTTTAACGATACGGGACGCTTAGGGTCCTTCCGTTCCTAAAGGCTGCTTATCGTCCAACCCGTTAGGATGGAAGATAATACTGAAGTAGCGGAAAATCGTGAAAAACCCTCACTCTCTCTATCTCTCTTCCAGCTGTCACTACCGTCCTTTTATGCCGTCCCGTTTCAAGCACCCGAAGCATAATGCGAACAAAATGGGAAGATTTGTTTTACTTATCCGTCCGTGCCTTTGATACACGCCTGTTCTTCACCGGTATTCTTCTTCGGGCTGGCGCTTCACTATTGTTCGCGGTGCAGGACGGACGCATCAGTTCTATTGCTTATCCATTTACACAACCCGACGCGAATGTGCGACCAGTAGAGGAGTGGTGCGTTCCGAAGAAAAGATAAAGAGATCCTTCCGTCGATGGTCTCTTCATTCTGAAAAGATCCTTTATGTTTATCTTTTCCCTCCATTTTTCGCAAGCGCTATATGGTGTTGTAGTGTGGTGGCTGGAAGCATTTAGCTTGCCCGTGCACCACTACTTACTACGTTTGAAGCCTCACCGTCTAAAACCGGTGTAGCCGGGATGGCTTCGCTTGGGAAACCTTTCCCCAGCAGACCGACAATCAGGATCAAGCATCCCGGCCAGCTTCGGTTGGTGATGGTGAAATCGACCGTTAAAAATGAATGTCTTGAGATCGTACGATAGTGTTGGGGTTTTTTTTGGGAAGGCTTAGGGACGACGGTCAGTGCACCGATTCGAGTGTGGATGGTCTGACGGCTGAGTGCGGTCTATTTCACCGGCAGAACGGCCAAGGTATAATGTGAAACGGATCATTGGTTGGCTGCTGCAAACAAGCGTTAGATCGACCAGATTAAAGCATGTGGAAGGAATACATGGAAGCTTACATTTTAAACCATTCTAAGAACAAAATATCTCTTAGAAATATTTGTTTTACACACTATTTCTCGTCTCTCCTTATTTGCTTATGTTGGTAAAATTCATAATTCATATAACATTTGCTTCAACCACAAAGGAATGCTTCTCATCTTGTGCGACAAATAAGGGCCCACTCTTTACGATGATTTGCCTTGCCAGAAGATACAGCCAAGTGCTCGAGTTGCATTGTCTGAGCGGAATAATGAAAGCATCCGTACTAGTGGCTCACACCGTACCACCAACGACCATTACATCCACTCCATGGTGGGTGCAGAATACACTGACTACACTCTGCACCCCAATTGGCCCCAGGCATCCATTTAGAGCGTAATTACATCAGTCATCATCTATTCATTTTCACCCCAAACCACTATTCCCTGCTGGGACGGTTAGGAATGGTTACGAAAGTGGGAAGTTTCTTCCTCTCTGGAGAGCACTTCCGGTATGCTCATTCTTTTCCTTCCGCACATTCATTTGCCAGACGCTCCGATGCATCTGCATTCGAGGATGGGTAATGTTTTCTCAAAGAGCTTATGTACTTTTTGTAGGACGAATGGTAAGCGATACAATTCAACACGTGTGCGGACATGTCGAAACTACTAATTGTATCACAATATTAAGATGGTATGGTTTGTTTTATTGGTATGGTAAATGAAAACTTTGGGAAATGTGTTTCCTCCTTGAGATCAATTCTAATTCATCTGGTGTTTAGCTTATTCTTATCGTTTAAAAGTAATCTAAAGGCTTTAACATTCTAATAATAAACTGTAAGCATTTTTTTCAGGTTTGTTAATAGTCATGCCAGTACCTTCGATTTACTACAGTTTATTCAGTATCCTTAAAGGTTACTTTAAATTCTGCTTTTCTAAAAAAATAAAAGTTATAAAATATATTAGTAAATGTCTTTGATTTTAAATTCGTAAAGTCGTAAAAAACTCAATATGTTTATGGAACATTTGAAAACAATAAATAAATAAAATATTTATGAATTGCCTTATTTAATTGTTCGTTTCATTAACTATTTTATTTTAATCAATACAATAAATAAAATGTAAGTAATTAAACGGCATTTAATACTTCATGAACATAAAAATAAACTGGTAATATAGTAATAGGCGTTAAATAAAGCAAAACACATTTAATGTAAAATGTTATGATACTTTCTGAAACATGCTAACTAATTGTACTTAATATTAATATTTTTATTCATTTTTCTAAACATGATATTTACGTTTTTTTTAAAGAAGGGAAAAATTAGAATAATTTCTTTAATCGTCATTATTCAAAAAATAGCACTATGATATTCCCTTGATTGTTGTACAAAGTATTGAGCTAACAACGTGTTTCCTATTTCTACAACGTAATTCGAAATCATTTATTTATCATTCCTCACGATAATGTAATTATGGGCCACAAAATCAATACCCGCAACGCTTTCCAAAAAACCCACAGTGAAAATCAATAATGTATTAAATCATAGTTTATTAAGCGCAGCGTCAAGCCAGAACCAACCTTAACTCGGTCAATGAAGTTACACGTACTGTCTTTTAGTACCGTACGCCCACCGCCCGTCTAGCTCTGTTTTACTTTCCAAGAAAAATTAGTGTTCATGCTGGGTGTCTGGCCAAACACTGAAACCGAATCAAACTTAAGCAACCGGAAACGGAAGCAATTACTTTTGAATTACCATTATAGCGTGTGAGTGTAGCTGACCCCATATTCTGGTACCACGTGCCATACGGTAGCACTATTCTACCGCTGGCACATCAAAATCGGCATCGTCACCTTACTAAACAGCAACCTTATCCTCTAAACTAAACACCATCGTCAATTTACGAGCATTACGAGATCGCTTCATTCCATCCAAAAAACCCGTAACAGTCCAAATGCCATCTAGTGAATGTCTAAGGAGTACCCGTAACGGGGGGAACACGGATCCGGATTGCGTGCTGTTGGGTAGGTTTGCGTTTTTTCGGTAGGTTAATTTAAGTGTCCTGTTCTGTCGGTTTCGTGTGTCCTGTGCCTGAATACACGTTCCCGCACTCGGTAGACCGTGCACTTCATTAACTTCCACTACACCGTTTCCGAGCAGGACGAAGATTGGCCCTTTTTCCTATCTCCGGACGAGGATGTGCTCCGTATACCAAACAGACACACTCAACCCAAGGTGGAATAACAACAGCAGCAACGGCAACACGCATACCACCAACAATGAATAAGGACATTTAGTATGTGTTGTCGTCCTGAAGCTCCCCCGAAGCACGAGACAGCGCGGTACGGATGCCAAGCCCGAAAAACTCCATCCGCATCCGAATCACAAGGATGATGAGTGTCACCCGAGGTAAATTAGAATTCTAGCCCTGCTTCCATGTACTACTGAGCGACGTTCCCTCGCTTTTCCCTCGCACTTCGTTCTTCCCCATTCTCCGCTCGTTCGAGAGAACAAAAAAAGGTCACGCAGACCTTGAATATTCCCACATTTTCCCTACTCATCCAAGTCATTTGGGAGAGGGATGGGGAATTCTATTCGTTCCCTACCGAAAAGCTTATAATACTGAAGCGTAATCCAGGTCACGGACTACATACACCCACGCAAACACACACACAGTTACACATCCACCACTTTAGGACTTGCCTGCCCGCCTGGCTGTACCGTTTTCGTGACAATGTTTTTCTTTATTGAATTAAATCCTTCAGACCATCGACTCTCGTTGTCGTTGTCATCGTCGTCATCACCGGGAAGCGTTTGGTTGCGTTTTCTTTTTTAAGGGGTACGGTACCCTCCTGCACAACCGCATTGCCCTGCTCAGTTCCTCAGAGCGAAGGTATGCGAGCGCTCTAGAGGACGAACTTTACCTTTACCGTGATCGTGGGAAGATTTTTCCTCAAATTAGTTGCCAAAGGAAGCTATGGTTTCGAGCTTTTGGGTCTGCCCGCGCCTTTAACTTTTAGCCAGCATTATCGTGAGCGCACCCATCACCGGCAGGATATGCTTTCGATTCAGTTTGCATCCGTTCACTGGCTGCTACTTCCTTAAGCGAGCACCGAAACTCATTCGTCATGGTACGGGTGCGGGAAGTGCCGGAAAATCGGTGAGAAAATTAGAAAACCTCACCCTCCTGCACGGGCCCGAACGCTACCTGGGTGGGTTTTGTGGGATTTTCCCTTTTTAACGACTATTTTCGAGCGTATCGAGATACCAGGACACTGAAACCCTTTTTTTCACCATTCCCGTAAGGTTCGGGGGTGTAAGGAAGAAGCATCCAGTATGCTTCGATAGTATCAGTATTGCCTTTCGATTGCATACCTTTCAGGGGCTGGTTTAGCTCAAAAGGAGTGTAAAAGAACAGCTCAACCCCAGCGCCTAGCGTTTGAGGAAATACGTCTCGTGCGGGTGTATTGTGGTTGCTTCATCAGTGAATGTAGCCACAGACTGGGGGGGAGTTAGAAAAGGCTCCCGACCCCAAGCTTTACATACATGCAAAAACGTATATCTCTTCTTTGGAAGACACAAAAAAGCCACTCCCGCAGCAATATGAAAGAAAACTTATCGGCAGCGGGTGGCTGTTGGAATTGAGCTTGATTAAATAGAGAAATGTTAATTTAATTTTAATTTATGCATTCGCATGCTCCCGAATGTTACCGCCAGCGTTGCCACGGTCTGATTGTGCCTCGCTGTATGTTTCAGAGCAAACTCTTCAATTTCCTTTCCTGTTTTTTCTTCACCTTGCACACATGTCGCACAACGTACGTGCATTTTACAGTGAATTTTACAGATGTGTTTGCTAACCGGGAGACCCGTTGCGGAGAAGGGTTGAGCCTTGAGGCAATTTTTGATTAAATTGGTTCATCTGGAAATGTTGCCCGAATGCTGGCATGAATGGGATGATGTTACAATTCTCGTATCGATTAGCTGCCTCGGCTGCAGTATACGGTTATTAATTTTGTTCGACTGTCAATTGCGTTACGCATTGCAACAAAGAGCCATAATGTTATGATAAAGCATTTCCATCTCCCAACTACCAGCGCTTCTCCGCCTCGCTAAAGAAGCCCAAAAAGAAATGTGAAAATCGATGACGGGAGCATGATTCTTGTTTAACATTTTAATTACAAAAATGACATGTCCATTATAGAAATTATATCCACGCTGCATTTAATTAGGCAACTCGTTGCGTTGAACGTTATGAATCGAGCTGCGTTTTGTTAATTGATTGATGGAATGATAGCACCAATTTGCATTCGTTTTTCGATGAATATCTCATATTAAACATTCATATTTGTTTTATGTGGAATTGATGTTTATATTCCATAGTTAATTTATTTAAAATAAAAACAATTTCATCTTTATTAAGTTTTATTGTTTGCTTTTTGTTCAGCAGGAGTATAAATAAATAAAATAATGTTACCCTTTTGTTATTCTTTCTTCCCTCGAAAGGACTTTGTTCTCTTTCAGCATCGCAAATAAGCAATCACTGAGAGTCACAAAGCTGAGACTGAAACCTCCTCCCAGGCATGATTGCCTGTTCTTTAACCGATATCGTGTCGACTCTTCAAATGGGATAATTCTTCTATTCGATTCTCATTTCTCATGGCTTCTAGTGTGTTATCATTCCTACGCAGCAGTTATCAATCGAATAAAACTCCCTTTCCAAACACTTCCTTATCGATCTAGGAAGGCTCTTCCCTAGATGCGACCGTTCATCTAGGCGTACGTTGAGAGCTGGTGGAATTGAGTTGATGGAACCGTACGGTTTGCAGTATATTTTTGTTTCTATGAGCCGTTTGCCCAAACGTGGATGGAATAAAAGGGTAGCGAAAAACAAAAAACACAGCCGGGAGAATTATCGTTACATTCGACCTACTTTTTCGATGATAAGAGCGCGTGCACTCACACACATACATTTCGATGCGTTCTGAGTGGGAATTGGAAATCGAGTGGAAATTCATTGCCATTCTCCTCGACAGTTGTTTCAGATTGTAACACACTAGAGGAGCTTTGATTTTTGGAGCTTTTCTGAATTACTTAAAGGACATTTTGAGTTCGTTTTGGCTAAAATTCTTTCCATGTTCGTATGGGAAAATTTTTGTTTGGTTTTAAGAGCTCTTGAAGAAGTTTCTTTGAAAAGATATAAAGTATTTTTTTTATTAAAAAACAAGGACATTCAAGTATTTTTGTAAAGGAAGGCCTGCAAAATTCGCGGTATTTTTTATGTTCAAAGCTTTTACAAGAATTGTAAAATTGAAATTAAATGTAAAAAAGAAAATTAATACCTTTCTACCATAAAAATCGTACTCGCATTTGAATACAATGCCTGAATGTTTAACAGTTCAAATTGATTTAAAAATATCACCCACCCATCCCTAACTTAAACATACTGGTAACGAGAAACTTAATTATAATTTTCATCCTTTATTGATTAAGTAGACTCGTTTTCAGTAGCAATTTCAAATAATAAATAATTTTTGGAACCAAACTGTAAATCGTGGATGTGCAAAAAACACGCGCCAACCCATATCGGTAACTCACGCAGCAAAAGTACTCACCCATTCATCGGTACTCATTTTCCCCATAATCCGATTTCAAAGCGAAGGAAAATCGCTCTCCTTTTACGCAAAACACATCCAAAAATGGTGCCTCTTTTACTCCTTCAACAATCAACATTCTACCACAGCACTAACATTAACGCACTGCGTGTTCCCCAGAGGAATGAAAACTCTCTCAAACTCTTCTCGTTCGCTCTCTCTCTCTCGCTCACTGCTGTTACCTTATCGGTGGAGTTGGTTGATAAAACTCGTCCCGTACCGAGCACGTTCAGTAGTGTGTTGACCGTGGCCATTGATGGTTGGAAGTTTTCACTTGGGGCAACCATTTTCTGTACCCAAAAAACCGTACGGCAATCGGTAGTGGTAGTAGTGGTGGTGGTGGTGCAGGTGTTGTTTGCTAGTGATGGTAGCGGAAGTAGCTTCTGCATTACAACATCCTTCCCTTATCTTAGCTACGGTAATGAAGAAAAAAAAAAGGTTCTTTTTCGTCCGGAAGCCACGGATGCTTTAATGGAAGCCACAGTGACGGTGTAATGTTTTTTTTAGAGGAATGTAACAACACAGCAAGAGCTGCACTCGCAAAGGAAGTGTGGGAAGTGAAATTGTGAAAACGCACACCAGGCGGAACGTTGTAGTGTTTGAGTGGGAAAAAAGGAAAATACTGGGCGAGTTGGGAAAGAAGAGTTCTGGTTTTGTGATTACAGGTGCTTATGCTGGTTGATTAAAGCGCTTGTTGTGTGTGTGCTGTGGTACGAAAAAGGGGAGACAAAAAGTTCATAGATAAAGTTTGGCTTTAAAGGGAGGTTCTTAACTTATAGGCATAGAGGACTATTATAAGATGTTGAATTCATTTTTTTGTAAGATTTACTTTACTTTATTTATTTTTTTTTTAATTAATTTTCATCTTTTCGTCGACAATACTCTGGAAATGTTTATAATATTATGAGATTTCGTACATAAAGTTTGTGTAACTCCAAAATTGTCTTGCCAGTTAAAGCATTTATCTCGTTGATGCGAAATCGAGAGCAGCTAATGAAAGAAATACATCCAACAGTCGTCTAAATCGTGATATCCCTTCCGGATGCGTACCGTACCCCTATGGCCACCCGTACCGCCAGCAGTGTTGTGTGATTTCATTTCATTCCTGCACCGTTGTGATTCCCGTACTCCTCAAGGCGAAACGCCACAACCAACGTTAAGCCTATGAAGGAAGGCAAGCGAGAAAGGCGTCGGTGCAAGTAACGCAACGTGTAATTGTGTCTATTCCATCCGGTACAGGATTTGTGCGTACGTGCATGTGTATGTATGTAGGTGTGTGTGAGCTGTTGTATTTGTGTTCTGAGTGTACAATCTGTTGAACGTTTTGCTGCTCCTGCTGCCAGACGGCTGCCAACAACAAACGAGATAGCCTCCAGTGTTTTGCATTGTGTGTGGGTATCGTGCAGGCAAACGTCCCAAATAGGACGTAACGTTCCTATGGCTATTGTATGTTAGCAAATTTCGACGCATCGTTCGGTGGCTGGAAGGAACGGAATGTGGACGGGTGAATGCAGCGTGGAAGTGGAATCTATTTGATGTACGTACCTTTCGAAAGCTTTCTTACAAATGGTGATTGTGCAGCTGGGATGGGATGAATGAAAATTATTTTCTCCACTGGACGACATTTTGAGTGTTCCTTTTCGATTCCTAAAAATAAACAAAAAACAGCACAGGTTTACTGCCATTTCTTTACAATTAGCTAGCTTATAAACATATAACGAAGAGAAGGAAGCATTTTGTTGCCCGTCAAATCAAAACCGCTCTATATCAACAATGCGCATTCATACATGCCAAACATATTATTCAAACAGACAAACCATGCAGGAAATGGTCTGAAAGCAGGATGGTAGAAGCGAGCCCAATCCCGCACACTAGTGCCTACGGTAACAAGAGTAAAATGAGGGAGCGCATAAAAATACCAAATGGAATTCCGGCACTTTGCGTACGATGTATCCCCAAAACCGAGAGGACGTTTCAAAAAAGAAAGGAGGAACGCACGGAAGGAAATAAAACAACCATGCAGCCACTGCTCCAGACAAAAGTCACACATTCACAGCGACCGAGGCACCGTCTTCCGCTTGGCTTCTCGACAAGTTTTTCCCATTTTTTGTGACACTGGAGCATTGCTCTTATTTCCCATTTGTGTGAATTTCGTTTTCCCACCTCTCCACTTGCTCCCCTACCTTCCCTTCGACAAATAATAATACCGAAACCATTTTCCATCCGTGCACTCCGGGCGTGTGTTTGCGGAGAGTGATGCAAAATAGCGGGAAGAAACTTTTACGATTCATCTTCTCCGCTCGTTCGCACGTTCGTTTTTTTGTTTTGCGTACGCGTCACAAAAAGGGAACCACGAGGCCCCGATAAGCTGTGCGGGTGTGCGATGTGGCCATGTGGTTGCATGATGGAAGCGGAAGTAAATCGCATTGGAAAATGGTTTTGCGTTCAAGGACGTTGACTTTGACGCGCTTGACAGTCGTTGAGATCAAACAGCCAAGATTGAACGATATTTGTCATTTTTCAACGACACATAAATATACATTATGCTGTTTTTCCCTTTAACCAACCTCCCCCCGCTCTATTGTTACCGGAAGCGGAGAAAAACAATGGAAGCGGGATACATTTCGGTACCGTCGGGCAAATCCGGTTTTGTCAGAATGGGAAATGGGATTTTCGTCACATTCATCCTAGCGAATGCGTAGATTTACGTGAAGGTATGCACTCGTTCGTATAAACCATTGCTTATACCGGGAGCATAGGGAAGCATTGTTCTGGCTGGCTGGCTTGTGATGGTGGCATCTGGTTGTATGCTTTGATTGGAGCACAATGCAAATATTTTAATGGAACAAACGGTACTTCACATTCACGTTTGTTGTATCGGCATTTTGATCTTAACATAGAACATGTTGTTTTAGAAAATTCCAGCCATATTTTATTTAGAAATATTTAATCATTCAAATACTACTTAAAAATTAGGTGGAACATTTAGAGTATTTACATGGAAAATGGTGATTTTTTATGAACATTATGTGTTGTTCTCTATGAGAAATTTCATTTTAAAAATTCCTTTAAACTTTAATCATTCATTTTTATGCTAAAATGTAACTCATAAAAACATTCTATTCGTGATGGAGACGCCTGGTACTTTGTATCTCAAACAGAAAAATACATAATTTGAATAAGGCATATTCTAATGTTGATAACAGCACAAGCTTTAAACAAGCTAATATACTGCATGTGTGTTACAAAACTACACCTCTATGGTTGTGGCTTTAAATAGACCCATTTCTCAGTATTGATTGAACCGCTCTGTCACTACATCATCCATCGTATGAGGAGCAACAGTCGTTAATTTATTCATCACCGTAATGACTGGGAATTTACACCAACTGGACATGGGTTGGACCTCATTCACACAGCTCTGCGCGTGCATGTGAATGCTAGAGCTAGCTTTGAAGCTCATTTCGTATCGTACGAGCATAGAGAAAGTGAATGGAAGTAAGCAATTTCGTATTGTTAAATGATAGAAAAATATGTGTTCCAACATAAGTCAGCTAATTAATTAACGTCTTTAAATCCAATTATGCAATTTCATTTTTAAACTTAAACCCAAAGGCTCTTCTCATACTAAGCCATAATTCAATAGAGTGGTTTATGTGTCAGCACATTGTCCACACGAAGCTCTCGGCATCATCGGCTAGCTCATTAATTAATCGAATCCATTGCATCCATGCACGGTGACAGTGAATCAAAGATCTCATCGATAGTTGCTGCTGATTTGCGTCCAGGGGGTCTGTTTAATGTGTGCATTTGTTCGTTGGAAAAGCACACATCACAATCACCATCATCGTCGTCGTTACCATTATGCTTGCAAGCCTTGCGAAGCCTTACCCCAACGGAACACAATACGGAACGGGATACCATTAAACGGTGAGCGGCGAAATTTCTATGCAAAGATTACTGTGCTCCGGTTCGTGAATGGTGGCCTGTTCGAGTGGTACACGTCATCGTAACGTGAGACAAGTAGTGCAACGGCTCTCGTAGGCGAAACTGATTCATTAATATTCATGCCATGTAGAAATATGATACGTAGCCCCACACTATCAAAAGCACTATCGAGCAAGATTTTTCTTTTGCAAGCTGATGGGGCTTATCTGTAAAGTTGTCTGTTGGCTGTGTTCGATGTACGCAACATAATGGTGTTTGATTTACATTATGTTCGACTCGAACGGCAATAGCTATTATAAGTCTAATATAGTGAGGGAGTCTAATCATAGCATAAGTTTGAAACAATGTTCTAAACACTGCCTGTAGCTGTCAATATTTGGAGGATTTGTACAAAATACGTAAAAACAATTTTATTTACAATACATTGTAGCAGACCAGCAGACGCTTCGCATGCAAACTAATTTTAAACGTTGATTGGTTTTTGTCATGCACCAATCAACCTTTGATGTTGTCCAATTTCAATTTTCACTTTTGCACTACCGACAGTGTTTGTTCCCTCGTCAAGAACCAGATTTGTTTCCTCGCGCATCAAAATTCACCACCTTTAACAAACTAAACAAGTACATTTTGAAGTGCCTATCCATCAAACACCGTCCACAGGTGCAGTGGAGTGTTTCTTCTCACCGAAAAGCTATCGCCAGAATCAAATTATAACTAGCACGGTGCTATCGCATGCATAAATAAGTGAACCGGCTGCACGTCGTTGAACAATATTTTTGCATTCCGCCAAGCTTGTTGACGTTCGCTTTTGGTGAGCGTGAGAACAAAATTGTAGCAAAAACAAAAAGGATTCATTCCTACCGTGGTTGACCAAAATTTGAATGTAAAGCATAAATTTTTACCAGAAGGCGCCAACTAACACTTGAAATGTGTATGATTTAGGGGAGCTAGGTAGTGGGTACCTAGACACTAACATAGGGTGTGAATTGTTTTAGCTTTTTATGGAAATATTTGTGTATGGATGAAATGT
Source organism: Anopheles culicifacies (assembly GCA_000473375.1). Classification (NCBI taxonomy): domain Eukaryota; kingdom Metazoa; phylum Arthropoda; class Insecta; order Diptera; family Culicidae; genus Anopheles; species Anopheles culicifacies. The sequence continues at coordinate 684 of AXCM01007702.1, read as the reverse complement.
TTTCTGAGATATACGGCCTGGCCGTAAATTACGAAAAAAAAAAAATGTTTTCTGCATTATGTTAAAGCATCTCTTTTGCCATTATACAAAAGATATTGAGATGGTATCGTGTTACCAATTTTTGATATTTGATGTAGCATATTTCTGTAGTGATTTGCTTAATTAATGTTTTTTTTCTAATTACTTATATTAATATCTGTAAAACATTTTTGGAAGAGTCTTAAGTTCAAGAATCCTAAAAAACTATTTTACTTTTGTGTAAGGCACCATTTACATGGCAAACTTAATGAATTGTTCACGGAAAGAATGATAGAACAAACGGTTTATGAAATCATAGCTGTAGAAACAAAAACTCATATAATGAATAATACATGTTAAAATAATCAAGCAGCGTAAAATGACATAATACTGCAACTATGAAGACTTATTGAGCTATACATATTCTTCACATATCTGTGAGCATTCATGGTCAGAGATTTCAAGCCATTTATTGAGTTCAAAGATTAAATAACGTTTATGAATCTGTATAAGTTTCGCCATTAATTGAATGATTAATCTGGTTTGACTACTTCCAAACATTCATTTACTCTATACAGCTACAGCTGGACTCTATTTTTTGTAAACTGCTCTAAGTATTTAGTTTAGCCACTTTAAACAAACAACTCTATTAGCTTCTTAAATACG
>KI424640.1:0-11116 GCA_000473375.1 Anopheles culicifacies | reverse complement strand
AAAGAGATTAGCGCAATGTTGCTCAACGGTTTTTTTTTCGTTTTGGATTCTAACCCAACAAAAGACTATACAGATGCCAAATTAAAGATGAAAACATGCTCAAACGCACGTCAACTGTTGCTAGTAATCGTCGATTCGGGACAACCAAGGTAGTAGCCGCCGTGTAGGTGTACTTAAGCGAACCTGCACACATACTCCAAGTTGTTAAGGTATCCTTTGTATTCTCTGATGAGTTTCCTAGCAGGCATTAAGTTGTTGGTTAGGTTATGATATTTCGTCATAGTTACACAAAGAGGATGTACGAAAAAAAAAAAACAGCGAACTTCGGTAATTTCACGTTTATGTTTGTTGTCTTGCTTAGGTTATTCGTCTAAACCGTACCGTGCAGGATAATTTTGTAATCGCAAAGTTCGACTGAGTGGAATAGATTCTGGCAAAAAAAAAAACATAAACACACATATTTATTGTCCATAGTTTAGTTCATCCATAACCATCATCCAAGATCATAACGGTAGCAAATAGTAGAGTGTAGAGATGTAGAGGCATTATAAAGCTAGCAGGAACATTATATCATTCTATTTTGTTCGGTTACAATAAATGGACTATGGAGCGAGCTCGGCCTGTTTACTGCATGTAATGACCACATTATACTATTGCGTTAGCAAGAAATATAACATTGAATGTATGAATTTATTATGAAGGCAAATGCAATAAAATGATTTAAAATAAATGCTAATAGCAAACACGATCTTTGGGGGTGTGTGTTGATTATTTCAAGAGAAGCCCACATACTCCGAAAATCGCTAGTAACGCTCCGTAACGTTTCGCTGTGCAATCTAATACCTGTTGCGTAAATCAGTAAAACACTGTACTTATCCGTAGTAGTTGAGTGTATTGGTAGCTTTAAACTTTGCAGCGTTATGTACTTACACTCCATGCAAGAAATAAACAGGTGCTGTTTATCAGCGTCACGGTTGTCCTTACCTGCAAAGAGAAAGAGACGGTAGATACAAGTGTGTTGTGATAACGATACCAGGCAAAGAGGATTTAAATCGTGTACAGAACATTACGAAAAACTGCATCTCCTCTGCAACTTAAAACAGGCTCACATATGATCAATAAATACAACAAATTTAATTCTTTATTTTAATTTAAAATATCTCACAAAACTAGGGGAGCAATACGGCCTACACGAATAAAAACCCATAAAATATGTTTGTATATCTTTAGTACACCACTGTAGCTGCGCACGAAGTTGTGTGGAATTCTATTTAATTCACACGAGCGAACCTACTCCAACATGTGTTGATATGTATTTACTGTTATTATCCAGAACGACAGGTTATTCGATTGAATTGACAATGACAAAGATCGGCTGTGACTGGCAGTTGGAGTGTGAACCTGCAAGCGATTCGGTTGTTCTTTTTTGTGCAGTGAAATTTAAAAACTTGTGCATCTAAATTGTTCATATCTTCGCAATGGAAAATGATGAGAAGAAAATTTTGGCACTTGTTGCAACCGACGTGCCGTGCAGTTTAATATCACCCAAAGGAGGAAAACGTTGCGCCGCGGAAAATACATCTACCCCGTATCACTCGGCGAAAAAGAGGCTCGTGCTGGAATGCGTTAAGACGCCGTCGATATCGCCTATTTCGAATAGTACCAGCCGTACATCGACACTAGCAGTAACACCTGGCCAAACGATGACCGTTACTCGGACGCTCAACATTACTCGCGGAATACAAACGATCGCGCCAGCAACGACGAACCGTTACTGTCAAGTGTCGGTGGCCCGTATCCCTAAACCGACCGCCACCGTAGAGGTACAAACGGATGAGTGTTTGTTGTGCCCACCGCTGGAACCATCACCCGCATCACCACCGCCGGCCGTAATCCTTATTGAAGCCGGGTGTCAAACAGAAGAGCCCTCTGTTTTGGAGATTTCTTCCGATACAACACACGCGGCTACGTTATCTTCAACACCCGTGCAACATGCTGTGGTTAGCTGCCAGGCGGACGTGGTTAAACAATCAACTGGGGCCGAAAGCAATGAAAATGCAGAACAGCATCAGGAACAGGAAGAGGAGCAACAACCTGTACTGGAAGAGGATGATCCTGGCTCGGTGGTAGAATCCATCACCGCTTTTTTGAACGATATGGCAAAACAGTACGGCATCGATTTGCAATCATCTACCGACAAGAAGAAGAAGAAAAAGAAATCCAACACAAAAAAGAAAGAGATCGAACACCTGAAGGAATGTCTGGCGAACAAAACGTACAAAGTGTTCGCTTCCAAAGTGAATGAGAAGATGTCCAACATCATAGAGAAGCATATGACGGTGTACGGGCGTGAAACGGTGGCCAGTCGGCAACGGTTGATCCGGTGGGCCAAACAATTCGTACACCGCCAGCAGCTAAATCGTGCTGCACCCGGCAAACCACCGACGCGAAAGATCGTTTTAGTACGGAAGATTATGCGTGCCCCGAAACCACCCGCCACGGAGGAAAAAGGTGTCCAATACGATCAGGTGTCGGCTGGTATAACCGTCGGTACGCAGTGGCAGCGGCAAAAACCTATGGTAACGAAGAAGACACCTGTGTCGAGTCGTAAGAAAGAGACTCGTAATAAAGCAACACCTAAGCTTACATCTACTGACCCTAAAACATGCTCCGCAGGTTCCGCACCCAGGCGATCGATGCGCCAAACTAAGCTGTCCAGCTACGCCAAAGAACAGGACGATGGGAAAAGCGACCAAGGAAGGCAGCAGCGGAAGCAACAAGGAGAACATTCCCCCAAACCATCAAAATCATCTACCGGAGTTACAGTGAATCCAACGAAATCTGCGAAAACGACGAAAGCTCCACCCCCACCGCCACCACCGCCGAACAAAAAGAAAAAGCGCAATGAAAAGAAAGCGCCCAGCATAGATATACATATTGCGGAAACACCATCACCAGAACGCCCCGAACCGGCGCATGAAGAGAAGTACCTTCCCTATCGCTCACCACCACGCTATCCAACGCAGTGCTCCAAATCTACCGAAACTTCCTTCTTGACACCTACGCGAGTGCGTAGTTTTGCTTCCGAACGGATGGACATCGATCGACCGCACCTCAACCGCACTCGACCGTACAATCCAGCAGTACTGCTGAGTCCAATGGAGCGCATGTACGTGGAACCGGTGACGAAGGAGCCGTTAAACCGTCCCGAGTACAACACCTTTCTCGTGCCGTTAAGAGCGAATGAAAGTGTCCCTCCGACTCCGTCCTCAAGAATGATCTATACCAACCCAACGGAGCGTCGCGTTTTGTTACGCTCCGGTCCCACCACCGGAGGGCTGGTGCGAGAAAAACCGCCGGAAGTAAGCATCATCAGCAGCCAGCAGCTTTACTCGCAGATCGGATTAGCCGTCGAGAAGGCGCTCAAGAACAAAACGCTGCCTACACTGGCCACCATGTACGGTGAGCCGTTCATCGAAGTATTCAACGGATGTGATGAACACCACGTGGAGCAGCAAAACAAGCCAAGCGATGATCGTCTGGAAGAAGACGCACGGTGCAATAGCAAGGCAGCGAAGCAGCAACCATCTGCGATCAAGGAAAAATTTGTGTGCAGCAGTGGCAAGGAGGATGTGAATTTACAAGCATCGCAACAGCTTCTAAAACGGCCACCATTTCATACCGAACGCTCGCCCAGTCTCTCCCCTATTATCTACCAGGATGAAAACAGTGAGGATGAGATAATTTTGTAACGATCGTGCTACAAGAACTGAAACCTTTCTATGTGGGTGCATTTTCACTGGAAGGAAAATGAATTACCTCATCATTAATTGTGAATTAGTTTGTTTATCTTTTTTGGCACGCAGGTTGCGACACTTGACAAATTTTATTGCTCTTCCGCGCTTGGTTTGTTGTTAACTATATTATTTTTTCTCTTAAATTCGTAACAATAGTTTCATGAATGTAAATTTTGAACTATTTTCCAAATTTTTTGTTTTGCTTTTTCTACGATATGTTATTTGTTAAAAATTGAAGAAAATTCGTTAAATCAGTTAAAACAATTTGATGACCGTTAAACTGTTTGTAATTGTCAAATAATAAACTTTATTATGAATGTTGAATAACAGGGTTTACATGTTTATTTTCCACCGTTTAAAGCTTTCTCTGTGTTAATGCATATTTTGTAGGAAAATAGAAAATGAAATGTGTTGTAAACGAGGTGAGAAAACTATTCTCAACGATATTACACGATACCGCTGCTTGCCCAGTGTATCATCTACCAATAGCTCAGAAAACGCCTGAAGGTATGCTATCTTTTGTTATATTTTAAGCACAAGTATTCTGTTGGCGCAACCGTAAAGGGAAAACAATTTAAATTTCTTCGCATAGTTTGTACGTACTAGTGACGATTTTAAATTAGTTATAATAAGTAAATAAATAAACAAATCGAGGAGTAAAATACCTAAAGAAAGTTAATTTTAAAATATTTTTGTTTAGATGAATTATAAATTATAACTTTGTTATGCAAGCAAAACAGAACATACACTGCAAACTTAAGCTAGCTTTTTAGTATCAACAATTTTAACCAGCTGCTGATTGATAATGCACCTTAATACCCAACACTAATTGAGGCGTTAGCAGGAAACAAAAACTAAAATTTCTTTAAGTTAGGTAGAATAAAACATTCCGTTGAAAACGCCACTCCCGACACACAGTAGCGGTAAGAATACACACTTCATGAAGATAAACCATCACCGCAAGGTTAAGCGAGTACCGGCTGACCTCTGATTATCGTGCATCCATAAATCAACACAACTGTCTGATGCACCACATAACCGCGGCGTTACCTATTTGCCACGTTCAAAACGGCCAATGTTCACTGTTTAGTGGCTCCGACACATGGAGCCTTCCCATAAATCATCGCCCACACCCAATTCGCGTACTCAAGTTTCGCAAACGGAACGAACAGGGGTGTGTTCTGGATTGTGGTTGTAAAGTTGTCGACCAAGCGCGACGTGTGGCGGATGGCACGGAACAACGGTTGGTGTGATTATCTTGCACCGTAAGTGTTTCGTGCCTCGTGGCTGATGCAGCAGACAGGTGCAGACAGAAAGCTTAACGGATGTAGGGGGTTAGGTCCACCCCTCTCCTGTGTGTATGTATTATGGGAAGGATTACATTAAGCAAAGGAAGCCTTCGGAACCGTCCGTTTTTAATCGACTTCGAGCAAGAATGTTTGCTTTCGCAAAGCATGTCCATTACCGTATGCTTTTGCTGGATCCGGTTTGTTATCATACACTGGCGACTAGAACCTTTCATGCTGTGAAACTGTGCCCGATTGTAATGATAATAGCACTAAATTCATGTACGGGAAAGTTTCCTTTCGTGAGCTTCAACATCACGGACATTCTTCTTGTCTAGTTTTCAAAACTGTCTACATCCATGCTTACTATTAATCCGATTTCGAATCACGATCACTAGAGCGGACGGTCCTTTTTCTTTCCGTTCTTCATTCATCATTTTCACCGTAATCTCCCGGTGGCCGTATCCCGCAGTGTGTGTGTGGGGCATACGTTTACTCAACATGCTCCTGCTAGATTATGACGCTTGCTGTGGTGTTGGGACAGTTTTCATCTCCGGCTCGCAGTTGCCCATCACGTGGTGACAGTTATTAATCTAGATATTTCTTCTAGCTTGTCGTGTGTCGCTTACAGTGTGAGCGTGATGTTTGTTTTACTGTGGTGAGGACAAAAAATGCTAGAACAATCCGGAAAACAATTTATCATCACATGAGCCCAGATACTACTGCAGTGTGTGGTCTTCGTGTTTCGCTTTCTTAACCTCATCTATGACGTTATTGACAAATGCTTGTTTGTTTTTACCAAAGTTGGTGTGTTCTAATGCATTGAAATTTATAATCTTTTTCATAGGACTATTGTTTGCCATCAGCCATGTATGCTTTTTCGATTCGTTCTTTTTTTTTTGTTCTTGTATCACGGCCTGGCCGTATTAGACTTAATTTACCACGTAGCAGGTCAGTCAGTCCCATGCTACGGGGGGACGGTCCGAATGGGATTTGAACCCCGGTCTGTGGAGCGAAGGCCCAGCGCCGATACAACTTCCCACCGGGCCGCCCTTAGCGATTCATTCTATGGGTCATTCATCTTGCAGGAAATAGAGCAGCATTCCCATTTCTCCAATAAAACACCTAGTAATATAGGAATAATTATACTAGAGCTAATTTTAATTAAAAACATATACTTACCGCTCTAATATTTCCATCCAAAATGTTGTACGTATAGTATTATAGGCCCACTAGTTGCATAATTCCAGAAAGTTCTCATAACTACTCCGTTTAACCTAAAAAATATTCAATAAGTTAAAACTGCATCTGTCAAAGTTACTTAAATACCTAAAATACTTACCGATTCTAAGAAGAGTTTCTAAAATACACCATCAACACTTACAATAAACACAGTTCCTTACATCCTCATGAGATAAGGAAACCAAATAACTCCTAAGGAATGCCTAATAAAACAATGATGCTGTCCGCAGATTCGAACAGCTGCATTGAGCCGGCGTATACCCGCAGTAGTAGAAACCGTACAAACCCGAGCCCATCAACATTCCGATCCGCCCCGAAAAATGTTAAAGCACCCCAAAAAAAAACCGATCCGAATTCGCAGTATGGTTTTTGGGGCAGGCGATGTAATTCCTTCGATCTTGAGATTTCCAATTTAGCGAGCTGCACCGGCAAATCGGCAAGAAAATGGGAACCGGGCGTACGCGGTGATTCATTCCGCAGACATAAACTATTTTTCCAAAGCCACACATTTTGACATTTGGAGCATTATTACAGTTTTGAATATTGGGGCCTGGGTTTTGCCCTTTGGTGCTGTTACGATCCTCGCAAGCAGGCGCAGGACCCCACCGCGCATGCGACTCTGTGCAACCTGTGCGCTGACCGAGCTGGACATTTGATGGTATGGGACGATGATTTGTATTCCTTGTTACTTATGCTTGTACGGGGGTTGTACTGTTGAACGATTTTAATTTGAATTTTTGGAACTTTTTTGTGTTTTCTTGCTCTCTCTCACGGTCGTTTGCAAATTTCAACCCCAGTGACGAGCCCGAAATGGAGAGGTAATATCGTTCCGGTAACACCCACTTTATCACTGTTATTGAAATATTTCCATAGCGGTGTGCGGCGTTGGGATGATGCTGTTAGTTGTTGCTCTTTGCTGCATGGATTATGCTTTTTTTCCGCCGTCCCATAATTGTTGGCCTTCCGACTGGACCATGAGGTTGTGAATAATTATTTGCCAGCATCCACACTCTCTCTCTTCTGTACAACAGCATCCATGGTGCGCTAAAGCACTCCGGTGGTGCATTCTGTTCGCTGAGAGTATTGAAGATGAAGCGAGAACCAATTTATATATGGCTTAATTTATATTCATCAGTTTTCGAAACACGAATCCACCCCGATCGACCCGTACCCGTGCGCCGTGTAATGTGCCGAATTCTGCTGCATCGTGCAACTTATACTATTGGGATTGGTAGTTACATTGGCGTGCGAAAAACCCGGCCTGCAGTTGTGTGAACCAATAAATTATTCCACCACAAAACACCAAATTTCTCAAACAAATCGTGAATGCCATGCAGCGGGTGTGGAGGAAAGGCCAGTGAGACCAGTCAGCCAAAAAAGGATGTGCCATAAGATTATAGTGCGATTCGTCATGTCGCGATCCTTTCCAGCGACCTTTTGCATTGCGTAAACTGTGGAAAGCAAACAACGCAAGCAGGAAAGATTTCATTTGTCGCCTTGTTTGGAATCTGGATTAAACCCGTTTTTTGTCGTGGATTTGGAATGTGTTGCGTTCTGATTTAGCTTCACTCACCTCGGGCAGGAAAGTGACAGGGGAAATATCTTCCAATTTTAAAGGTGTTAGATGTATGTTTAAAGCGTAAAAAGTGTCGAACCGAGTAGGAATGTTTGTTTAGAGTATTGTGCACCAGATTTAGTGAAATGTAATGCTACAAGCATTGAGTTCTACGAGTTATATTCTTACCTGTCTTTATCCTTGATTTGCAGGATATTTGCAATGCCAGGTCATCCGATGATCAATCATTTTCGTGGGTAAAATCATACGAGATTAACGGTACACTACACTCACTCACTCACTTTGAGACTATGTTCTTAGTCCGTTACATGCCTTAGAAGGTTTCTACGATGCAAGTGCCGTTAAGGAATAGTTCTGTTTGTTCAACGCGAAAAAGGTAACAATTTTGTGGATGCTTGCTTTCCCGAACACAGAATACGATACTTTGGGCAGTATCCATTAAAAATACATTCGACGCTTCAAAGTGGAATGTGTTGGTCTCGCAAGCAATCGGCAACCGTTTGTATCGGCCAACAGGCCAATTGTCTGAATTGTTCACACTTTTCGTATTCCTTTTTCAAACATTCACACAATCCTTTGGCTACGGTTTCACTTGCAGCGGGCCAACATTGTTACTAACCGACACCGCGACCGAAATACTGAAGACTGAAAAAGCATCCGAAGGTTCTACAGATCAAATCCATTTCAATGAGTACTTAATGCACTTACGTTTCACACAAATGGTTTGGTTTGGAACGGGTTGTGCACGGTTCTGCTTTTATGATAACAAGGACATTCTCTAGATACATCCTACTGCAACGAATGAAACAATTTTGCACTTTTCCGTAGATTGTCTTGCCACAAAATCGATAAAATTGATAAGAACTTCGCATAAGTAATTTGCGTCTGTGCGTAGTGGAAACAAAATAGCACGGGGGACACAACTGTAAACAAAGATAGACAGCTGTCAAAGGGATTAACCCTCAATCAATATGGCAATTTAAAATTATTCATTTTTCGTTCATAAATTACTTAAACCATTTTATATTCCCTTTCAGTGGTTCATGTATGACATGTTTTGCAAAATACATTTCTATTGGGTTTTATTTATTCTGGTTGTTCGATAATAATCATGTAAAACAAGATGAGTCGTGTATACGAAGCTTATTCGATCATGTTTCAAACTGTCATCACAAAGTAAACAAAACATTTGTTGTTATTGAAATTGTATTGAAAACGCAAATCCGGTATGAAATGCTAGTAATTTTTAGTGGTGTTTAGTGGCTTTGGAAGTGATTTGCAGCTGATTAACCGAATATCAAGAACGATGGTTTGTCGTGTGTGTCATTTAAAAACTGAGCGAGGCAATCTGGTCTTCAAACGATAGGACCCGGGTTCAAATTCCATTCGAACCGTATCGTCGTATTTAGTATTGATCATCCTACCCCTCTAGTGGTGAGTTAGTAGTTTAGTTAGACAATTTGAAACTCTCACCTTCATACAATGCCTCTTTTTGTAGTGATACTATAAAAATTTTAAGCATTTTCCGAAAGAATTCATGCATGAACCTACAATTATAGCTTGCAAGTACACCCATCGTAAGTGCTACTTCGTAGTGGAGCCAGCTATACTTGCTTTCTTAGAAGCAACACGGATCTCCAGATTCCCGAAACCACTCGTCGAATGCACCACAAATTGCGGCAACTACCGCAGTGCATCGCCTGTGCATGGTAATGAATACAGTTGATGATGATCCGTGGGCATAATAATTTGAAAGCCTAAAATTATCCTTCCATAAAATCTTACTATTCATTATATTTTACACAAACGACCAGAGCAACACCCTGTTTTTTTGTGCCTCGTCTAATGCTTCGTTCAGGGCATGCAATTCGGTGTCGTGTTGGTTGGTCCCTGGATGATTGTGATGCAGACTGCAAAATGCTACACATTTCACAACTGCAGCTTCTGAAAAAGAAAAAAAAGAAAAACACACAGATATAAGCGGGTGGTTGTGGTTGCAGATTCAACATGCAAACCTGGATTCCTTGAAGTGCGTTCCAGGCTCACAAAAACCACCATCACAAGCGGAATGTACGAAACCGAATCGTAAAATCGCCCAAGGGCATCTCATCATGTGACCACGGTATTGTATCGGCGCTCGTAAATTGGGATGATTGGTTGCCGGTACGGCGGCTGATCCCGGCCCGGTTTGGTTTGGGCTTCCAGATGTTGAGAGATGGCCATGACTGTAGGGCATGTTTTGGGAATGAGCTAAGGAGTCGCATTTGCGTGGTGCATTTCGTTCTGCACATCTTCCAGAAGGGCTGCTGGCTGGCTGCAAACTTCTTCCTTGCTACAGGTGTTGCACGGTTGCGCATTTCACGAACGAGATCAATAATATGGGTTGATGGTTTGTGAAATGAAATTAATGGGCTATATTAGGGCACCAGCTTGTTGTGCAGCAAAGTAATTCGTTCAGCAGAACGTGAAAGTTTTCATGAAGCATTCCATTCTACCGCAGCCTTTTCATAGATGATTCCAAAAGGGTGTTAGAGAACTCGATTTAGTATGATAGAAAGGCTACTGATCTAGATGTACATATTCCCATGTGGAGTAAGAGGAGTCCCTTTCCGAACCAGCTGTTGATAATTATATCGATGACCAAAATGACACATGCATATACGTAGCGATTACGATCCTGAACGGGAAGGTGCTGCCACAGCAACGAAAGTTATCACTTTATTGGCTTAATAATATGGTGTCTGTTGCGAATCTTGGAACCAACGTGAGAACGAAAGCCAGCAGGTCAAGCTGCATGCATATTCTCCATATTGTTATGCTTTTACGCATATGTGAAATGTGCCATTTGGATTTTGCCAGCACCAGAAGCATTAAACAGCCAACAAATTAGTAAGATCTACTGAAAAAATGAGTAATCCTGGAATTTTGGAACAAATGTATCTACAAACATTTTCCAAATACAATGTTATTCTTTTCTTGCAAAACACTGCCGCATGTTTGCCAAACGCAAACACTGCCAAAACAAACCAAAAACTACCACAGAACAATCTGTCTTCTACCGGCTTAAGCACAAGTAAACAAACAAAACCTCTCAAAACGCTGGCAAAAAAAAGGAAAAGTATCGTGTTCGTCAGTTAGTCACAATGCCTTCTCCGGAACAGCTCGGAACACCGGTCGGCAACAACAGCAAATCGTACAAACGGTACATCACGTTG
>KI424639.1:0-13414 GCA_000473375.1 Anopheles culicifacies | reverse complement strand
CACCTTCCCCGGGGTGAGTACAAAGGCTAGCGGTGAAAATTGATTGATAGCCTTGGGTTGTATGATGTTCCCTTTCGCTCGAGAAGAAAGCAATCAAGGAATAGTTTCTTTTTTTTTCCTTCTCTATCTTAATCGTCAACTGATTCTGTCGAAACGAAAGTATTACTTGTACGTGCATTTATCTTTCTTTTGCCACGTTTTTTTTTTTTTTTTCGAGCGGCAGAAAGAGAAATTGAGCAATGAAGATGAATGAATTTGGAAATAATACCCCATGTTTAGCGGCTGAATGATACAACCCGGTGGTGGGAAACAGTTTCACAAACCTTCAGGTATCAGCAAGTGCTCGAGGGCGAAGTGTTTAATTGGACGTTTGAACGTTTATCCCTTTGGTGGGGTCAGTAGTAACTCAAGATACACTCAAACAAAACGAAGGAATCAGAATAAAATCGCGTGTGATGTTGTTGATGTACATATTTTAATAAACAAAAAAGATTGATGCTTATTTTGATTTACAAAGAAACATGATAAGATATCATGGACATCTAGACAAACATTTCCCGCGCTTCTAGAACGCTTAATTCAATTACATTCTCCTCTTCCTAAAAGACATGATATCTCAATTATTTCCTAAGAAGTTTACAAGTGCAGCAACTGTTACTGAACCTCCCATTTGACCATGGCTCTGATCGCGGACAACTTCTACCGCGCCAGCTCCGTTACAAGGTGGCGTGTTGCCGAAGATTTACGCATCACCCCGTGGCAAGATAGCGAACGGCAGCGATTCTACAGCAATCCCCTTTTTATACTTCATTTATCAAGCCACCGGGCGGCGATGGTGGACGATAGGGAACGTTCGTAAGATGTGCTTCCGTTTCGCGCGCATGCCGGTTCTGGTCGGGCTTAGACAAAACGATTAATAATAATTATTTGTAATTTATTACGACTACCATTATCCGATGCCTTCGGTTATATTAGATTGTTTTGTGTTACGTTTTGTCCAACATGGAACTGAGGAGTAGTTTTTTTTTTCGCTTGCCGATTCTTGGAGCTGTCTAGAAGTAGATCTCACGAAAACTTAGTTGGGTGTTAATATTTAAATTAATTATTCATTTAATTTACTATTCCATAAATAAGATAAAAGAACTATTAATAACAGCCTACACTAAACGAGCACTCTTCATGTGTAGCATTTCATGGCATTTTTCAATTTCAAGTAGCATTTCATGTGGAGCAACAAAAAACCCGCTCTGATTGTGAACTAGCAATGCAAGACAAATGCACCCCCACCGGCAAGATGGAATAAAATTGAATTAATAAATATACTCCCCATGCCACAGGCACATGTGCTGCCCATTACGCAGACGATTTACAATGCTACCCTTAGCACTTGGTTCCGGGGGTAGAGTCGCGTCAGCCAACCCCAGGCCATCTCTAGCTTCGCTAGCCCACTCGATAATAGTCCAATGGCAGCAGTTAAAAGCGGCCCGGTGCACGTACCGGTGGCTGCTGTTTCGCAAAAGCGAATCTAACGAACGGCCAATAAATAAATACACTCAATGATGACACTTGACCAGTTTCCGCGCAGTACCTTCTAATCGTGCTGCGGAGGACGCGGGTGGGTCAATGCATCCCAAGAATGCAACCGGGTACGATTATGTATCGCAAACGGGTGGACATTGTGCACAGAAAGGCAGTCGGCAAAACCGGGTGAGGTTAAACGATGTGAACGAGTTTCGTACGATCGATTCGAGCGTGTAGGCATCTATAAAGTGAAAACATAATTGTATTTACAAGCGAGATCGAGGAAGAAACGTTAAAGCGCAAGTGTTATTTTTTTCTCTTTTGGTGAGATCGGTTTCAGCTGGGTTGTAGCGGCTGGGAAAATGTTGCCCATAAATGTTTTTTTTTATTCCAATAATATAGGCAGCATAGATGGAGGCATTACTTACGGCTCGAGACAGTACGTGAGAATGTTGCGAAAAGGAAACACCGGCGCAATACCGCTCATACAAATTATTTTAAAAAAATAAACTTGATCTATAAACACGATTTTAAAAACAAAAAATAATCACTAAAATACACCAATGCGAGTTGTGAAAACTCACATTACATTATTTTCACTGAGTGATAATCGTTTTGTAAAAATTTTCCTGCCTTTCTTAATGTTTGCCTTCATTCAGATAATTGCAAAAAAAAGAAGATGGCACCTGATCGTCATCAAAACATCGATCATTGAGCACCTGTCCTCGACAGCCTGGTCATCTTGGTGTAATCATTTCCACGAACCACAACACCAACGCGAAACGGAAACAAAAAAGGCAAACATTTCATTCCCAACCATGACATTGGCGTGCACTGTTGAACGGCTGTTTGCCACGTACCAGTCCCCCCTCGCCACTTTTCGATCGATCATGAGTAGAATGATAATTTATTCGTTCAGTAAAATAATCGCAGTAAAGATCGCTCTAGCGGAAAAACTCCATGCACACCCCATCACAGCGCATCGAAAGAAGACGACAACGGAAAAAAACATAACTTCTGCCTCCATCTCTCACAGATAAGGAGTGATTTGTAATTTTATCGATCATTGCACGATCCGAGTGTACCACCCGATGGAATGCAACGGGTGAGAATGTGCACTCGGTACACACGATCCTCGTCGCGATGTCCGAACGATAATGTCATCGCCGATTGACACGTGTTCTACTATTTGCAGCTTGTTTTTTTTTGCTCGCTTGTTCGCTGCTGTCTCCGATCCACCTGCGAACCAATTATCATATTCTTTTTCATTTGCTGTGGTTCGATTTTGATTTCCACCGAACCGGCGGTCGTCAAGGCAACGATGCGTTACACCAACATTTGTTTAATGCGGCAGAGTAACATGTGTTTACCGTTACTGTGCTGTGGAAAAACCAGCAAATGAACTAGTTTTTTTACTACTCTCTCTCTCTCTCTCTCTCTCTCTCTTTGGCTTACTCTCTTTACTTTTTTTATTTGATGTTTTGAATGCCCGAAGCTAAAATCGCTTGATGTTTAAGCATTCCGTCCAAATTTGAAAAAAAGATAAATAGTATGCCTTGAGAAATTGATGCAGAGCTGCATTATTAAATGCATTTGTGTCCTTTAAACGTTACATTGATAGTCTAATAAACTTTCTTGTACAGACTCATCGTATATTTTACAACAGATTAAAAAACATACTCCTTCTGTATCAATCTATTGATGAGCATTGCTGTATGCAGCGAAGGTTTTATTCATTTCTGGACCAAAAGCGGAAAATTGGAAAATTAATACGGACTGTAACAGTCCTCCAAAATGTATGCTCCGGATCATTTCATTTGATTAAATCATACAAGTTTAAAAGAACCAACATGATGAGAATTTTGAAAATATGTAGAACTTTTCCTAAAAAAATATAAGTCCATATGCACAACGCGTGACAAGCGATGGCTTATTTATTGTTCTATAAATTAATTTATTAGCGAGGGAAAAAGCAAATAATCGCTGAAAAAAGCACTTCAAACCACAAATAACTCTCTATAACGCAATAAAATAATGAACCAAAATGTGAACATTTAAAATTCATAAAAATCAACGTTGTTGGAGATGCAAACAAGTGCGTGCAAGGGGTCACTCGACAGAAGGAATTTTCGTTTCTTGTATCACAGACTTACTGTATTAGACTTAGTGCAGCAAGTAGCAGAACAGGACAGTCCACGCTACGGGAGGACAGCCCGAATAGGATTTGTACCGAGACAACCTCATCTGAAGGATTTTTTTTTTCTAAATCGAAGGAAAACAGTTTTCTCAACAATATCCGAGTATTGTTTAAGCTACTTGTGTTTTTAAAACGAATTTTTAAATCGTTTGTACCGAAAATTTTATTGTACTGTTATTTCACATGGAGTAATCACAGCGCTTAAAACTATGAGAGGACGTATTTTTTTATTCACTACAACTTTGCGAAACGTTACATCTATCTATCTTTGCAACTATTCTAGAGTTATTCGGTTGTGCTAATTAAAATAAAACAGTGATCCTTTAGTTATGAAAATGATGATAAAGAAACGATAGAAATAGATGTTCAGAATAAGCGATAGCATAAGAAATACAAATTTGCTTAAAGAAATAGGTGTGACTGAAGAATTTGAGTAAAATTAAAATTAAAATAGTGTAAGCTAAATTTACAAACATTTAAATAATCAAAATTCAATTTGAACCAAGGGAAATTGATAGTTTTTGACGTTTACATTAACATATATCCGGAATTTCTAAGTTTATTGAAGGTAAGTTTCTTTAATCACTACGCAAGCTTGTGGTATAATTAGCGTCCTCCGTTCTATTAGAGCACACTGCACCTCAAACGTTTGCAGCGGAGTCAAACATGAAATGCTTCGAACCTATTCACACCCATCCAGTGAGTGCATGGGATTGAGCATCCCATCTGAATGCAGTCAAAGGAACGCTCCAGTTCGCTTTCCCGGTTGCAGGACGAGACGCTTCTGGGCCCGCTTCGTACCACACCATTACCATAAACGATTGCTTTCACCTTCCCGCGTGTTTGCTAATAGATGACAACTCACCCGAACCAAAGCACAAAATCACACGTCTTGCGCACGGTGCTGATGCTTTTAACACTTTCATTGTTGCCGCGTTATGCTGCGTTATGCGTTTGTTCTTTGCACCCTTCCGCACCGTACCAGCTTTCTCTTAGGCCGGCAATTTGCTCTGTACCGAACACCATTTTTCACCGTGTTCCTGTTTCCGTTGGAAAAAAAAGGAGGATGGTCCGCCTGGTTTTAGGTGTACTAGGTCGACGAAAGGTTTGGCCCCGGACACAACAATCCACACGATCACGTCACTTCGTCGCGCTGGGCTGGAACAATATTTCGATTCACTTTCGTTTGGGGATGGAAAGAAAAGAACCCAACCTTCGGCTTTTGTCGAAGCTTTTAGAGTTGCCCAATTATGCCAGCGCCTCGAAGCTTTAGTTCACGTCCCAAAAATGGGCCATAATTGAAAATTAAAATATTATAAACTGAGACTTGTCGGCCCTGTGGGTACGACATTATGACCATTCGATCGTAAGACCTATCATCAAGGGTTCATCGGGTATAAATGCCAATCACCCTAGTCGTGGGTAAAGTTTCATCGAAACAATAGACCGTTCGGAGCACTGTAACCTGCTTGTGTGGGCATGATGATCGCGACTCCTTTCACATTACAGTTGAGCCTTATTGGATGACTTTTACACAGCATTAACATATTCATGCGAACGACAGTGCGATAACGAAGTAATTGATTTAATAAGTATTAAAACATGTTGTCCAAATATTGAACTAATTTTCTTTTCGGAGAGAGAGAGAGATTTCTCTTTGGAAAAAGGGGGCGTCAAAAGCCCACAATATCATAACCGATCTATCGGAACGTCTCTATTAATTGATTACTTCACTGACCATAACGACACCATTGGGGAGGGAAACTATCCCATAACGATAGCAATTTTTTGATAAACCCAAAACGGCACGCTCGGCCGTTCCTCTTTCCGGTGCCTAAAATGTTGGTCCACTTTTTTCTTGGGCACGGTCTGTTTAATCTGGCTTCCCTACTCACACGCACACACACACACGAATTTTCGCGCATCTGTCCCAGTTGGATGGCGGAGGCTTGAGGATGGCTGGATGGCTTTCTTTCACCCATTCCCGCAAACGCATAATTTCAATTCCCGAAGCTAATTGAATATCACATTCCCGGCGTCCCCGTTGTCCGGGCGAAACACACAAAACAATTCCCTCCGCAAAACAAACTCCAATCACCCTAATCAGCGATCGTTCGCCTCATAACCACCCCAAACCGATCATCACGTGTGATGTAGTGCTTTTTCCTCCTCTCTCTCTCTCTTTCTCATTTCTTCCTTTCTCTCGAGCGTGTTGGGAAGCTTTCATGCACCATTGGCAAAACGGATCGGATGCGAATGGACGCCCGTGGGGGGGACCATCATTCCGGAACGTCATATTGGCGCGTCACCGCCGGAAACAAGCCGGTTGATTGTCAGCACACACACAAAAAACAAAACACGTGAAATTGGCAGCCTTTTGGTCCATGTTTGGTTCGGCATCAGTGTGTTTTGGGCTTTCCTTGCTCCCAAAAAGAAGAAAAAGAAATGATACCGAGCCGGCATTCCCGCATTTCCCTCCGATTTCGTTGTGCATCTCACCAATATCGGGCGGAATGTTTTGAAGGGTTTGCTTTTTCTGTCCATTTCGTGACCAGGTGGGTCTCGTTTTGGTTCACCGATTCCGATCGCACATCTGATTGCGTTCGACATAAGCTCTAATTTGGAGTGTAACTCGCAAAAAAAACAAAAAGTTGGTCACAAATTGCAACTAATCTTCTTCTTAGACATCATCTCTTTTTTTCGTCTTTTGCAAACAGTAGCAAAAGTGCTCATGCTTCGAAATGGCTCACCATATGGTGGATTCTGTACAGGATTTTGCGTACAGGAACTCTAAATCTCGCCGTCCGCATGAAGTTTGGAACGTTCCGTATCCGACCCATCCACTTCGCCAGCAGGCGGGAAAGTTGAACCAATTTTTTGTTTTATTGTTGCTGTTGGGTGGAGGTCACGCGTTTGCAACTCCTGATCGATGGGTGAACCGGCCAAAACATTGGTTCAACCACATCTAGGGACACACTGAGCCGGCTCAGCTCACGCCCGAAATGAGGAAACACATTGACGTGCTGGATGGATTTTGTGCGAATTTCGAGCCTCCGGGCGGCATCGGGCGTTGGTTGTCGATCAAGTTTACGCTGGCCGCCCAAAAATTTCGCTCGATTTCTCTTTCAACATACCCGGGGCCCCGGGGATGGGATGGTGGTGGATTAAGTTTCTATCCCTTCTATGGTTTGGGCCATCTGGTGCTGAAGGAATCACTCCACGACGCGTCTTTCAACGGGTTCAAAGAGTTGAGAAAAAGCTAACTGAACCTGCTTTATAATGTTTTCTGAATTTTGTTAACAAATTGAAACACTTCTTTATATAAGTCTCCACGAGTTTGTTAAATCAATACTCGAATGAAGACAAAAATGTTCCAAATATACTATATTCGGCACGTGCTAGGTGAGTACAAGTATTTGTACAATTGTACCACAACACGTTCCACAACAAACTGTTTCTACGCAAACACGACACGATTCTTGCTGCTTACCTGGACACTGGGAAGTCTACGATCCATCAGAATATTCACTTGCCTTCGGCGTCGCCAAACCGTCCAAGCTCCGTACACCAGTCCGTACCTTTCTTGCCGTTTATTATTATTTACTATCAACACTCCACACGCTGTTGCCGGTGAGTTTAAGCCGAACGCAGTTGGTTAAATGTCTGAAAGAAGAGCAAACGAAAACAAGCGATATGAACACGTGAGAACCTTTGGAGTTGCGGTTTTGTTTGCCGACATTCCACCCAGCCCGCGCAGAAGAAAGGTGCCCGGTGCGGTGAGGCGGTTTTTGGAAGCAGAAGGTGTACGTGTAACGCCGAACAGGTGAGCTTAATGGTGAGACGTAACTTTGCATACGGATCGAAGCGTGCACGATCGAGGCGAAAGTTTGATGTCAGATGAAATGTTCATATGCAAGCACTTTGGGGCACGCGAGTAGACCAAGCGTGTCTAACGCCTAAATCGTGCCAGCGCTTTCGAAGGTGGAGTCGATGCAGGGGACTATAGACATCCCTGTGTGGGGTGTGTTGATAATCAGCGATAAACGAAACGAACTTTTACGTTTGCTAGTTGGAATGTTTAATAAATAAAACGGTTGGAATGTTTGCAAATTTGTTTTGTAAAAAATTACTAAGAATTTGTATTTTAAAATTTAATTTAAAATATTTGTTTAACCTGACAATAAATAAACAATATGCCACAATTCATTCCATATACGAATTGAAATCATCTCCAAGAGATTCATCTCTATACGGAATGTTAAGAACACATGGAAGCATAAAACAATTCAAAGCTCATTGCAAGCAACTGTATTTGCAAAAAAAAAACTAATAAAAACAAAACACTTCCAAGCATATAGCCGGCATCCACAATTTATCCTACCGTACACTTTTCGACGGAGGCTGCTCACGGGGTAAAGGAGTGCAAATAAATGGAATTGATGCCAGCGAACGGGTGTAACCGATATGTGAGCGCTTGAGCAAAACGCAAAGCGCAGAAGAGAAGCAACACTTCAATAGCAAAACGGCAACATGGAACATACCACGAACATTGCACGATCGTCAGGTTCACATTCTTGTGGCTATTCCCTTGGGCTAATTAGAGCCGATAATTCATCCTTTGCTCTATAAGGGAAGCACATCAGCAAGCATCCGTGTGTGCTACCGGAATGGGCAAAGTAGCGGTGGACTGATCATTCGTTACAGAATGAATTATGATTCAACTTTTCATCGGGGAAAGTGCTTTGGTTTTGTGTGGCGTATTGGTACAAATTCAGGTTTGACGTAAAGTATTGATTTTAAGCTACATTTGATACATGATATTCCATTGATGATTCCTCAAATAAATAAAAACCAACACTTTCGTTTGGTAAAATTCACAATTCATTCCAACGCATAGCGAATGAAAGACTTAAAGCGACGAACGTTCGTTTTTAAACCATTTCTCGAATGCCGGCTTTTTCATTGTAAATTTAAATAACTTTTGAATTATTTTATTTTTGCATTCATCATGAACGGCCACACAGTTTATTTTTGAATGATAATATGTTGATATTAATGCTGAGGCGCTGGTCTTCGAACGGAAAGGACCGGGGTTCGAATCCCATTCGGGCCGTTCCCCCGTACGCAGGACTGACTATCCTGTTGCGGGTACACTCAAGTCACGGAAGCCAGAAATGGCAGGCCAAGACCTCTCGAGTTTGTAGAGCCAGAGAAGAAGAATATGTTGATAAACTATAACTAAAGTTCAAACGAACATTTTGATACAACTCAAACAAAAATTGTAACCTATATCTAACAAGAGACGTTAAGCGACGAACCTTTTTTGTTAGGCAAAGAGCTACCGCCAGCTTTTACTTTTATGCGTAAATATTATTTCTATGGTATTATAATGATAACGTTTAATTCAAGTTTTAAAGCAACCGATCAATTAATATTTAAGTGCAGTTTAAACTTAATCTCAACCAAGCTCAACGGAAGACTTCAAGCAACGAACCTTATTAAATTAAAAAACTACCTTATGGTATTAAGTTAGCGCCGGTTGTTTAATTTTAAGACTAAATAATATTTCAAGATTATTGTTTTGATAAACTGTAACTAAAGCGCAAACGAAACCGATTGATCTTCATTTCAATCACAGCATACAAACATTTCACCCAGTACCAAACAAAAGACTTCAAGCATCGAACCCTTTCTTATATAAAAATATGGCAAAAAGTTGGCGCCAATCATTTTGTGTTGATCAATTATAACAAAAGTTCAATCGAAACCGATCCATTAACATTTTGTTGCAGTACAAACGAAAATTTCAACCTACATACCGAACGCAATCAATGTCTTTCGTTGAACCCTCTTAAAAAAAAAATCTTTGGCAGAAAGCTAGTGCAAGATTTTTTATTGCACGTAAAAATAGTACTTCTAAGTTATTGTGTCTACATATTCTATCAAAACTTCAAACTTTACCGATCCCTCAACGCTTTGGCACAGTCTAAACTAATATTCAACCAATATTCCGAACGAAAGACTTTAAGCGACGAACCCTTTTAAGAGCACTGTATTCTTTTTCCATATCGCTAGCATCAGTTCTATTCGTTCAGCTGTTACGCACCAACAAAAGGTCAAAAGCTAGCAGGCATAGCCCTAAAAACGTTTAAATTACAATCTTTCCCCTCAAAACCAAAAAAAAAACTTTATTAGTAGCAACAAGACACATCATGGCGGGAATGCTCTTCTGCATCGAAGGTTCATTTGCACCGTAGATATGCAGCATCATGGAGGCATAATTTCGGCGCAGCACTCAGCCCACCGTGAGCAGAAAGTTGATTGATCGATCGATGCAAGTATCCAGATAGTAGGCAACATCCCCGCTCGCTTCCTGTTCCCTAGTTTCCAGGGAGGGCCAATCCATTGCGGAAGGGCCAGAACAAACGGCCAAACACCTTCCGTTTCGGCATCTCTAGCCCATTAGCGCGGGCGGTGGCTTATGGAGCGCATGTTTCACCGTAAGCGAAAACACTCACTTAATCGTTGATCAATCGGCCCTCGCTGCAGTAAATAAAATCAGTGAGGGGAGAATATCGAAATAAAAAAAAAACCCCCATCAAACCCCAACATTTGCTTTGATCTTCGCCTAACCGACCGACGTAACCATTTCCACCAGACTGGAACGCACGCCGGGAGGGTTCTTACCCTGTGTGAGGGTGTAACTGTTACACAACCGCCAAACTGTGGCTTTTCTTTCAGAGTCGACCTCATTTTTTTTGTTCTTGTGTGTGTGATGGACGGCACACAAATACTGGGAACGCGAATAGCACATAGAACTGCAAAAACCCATCGGCATTGGCAAAATTTCCTCCATTTATTCTCCATCAAGCATTCAGGTTCCATTAGCCGATCGGGTTCGATGGTACGGTCCGTGAAGCAGATGGTAGAAATGGGTTCTTAACGTGAAAATTGCAGTCATCGCCCAATTTTTTTTTGTTCACCAACCGCGAATCTGCCATTGTTTAGATTTGGGTTAATCGATACGAGTGGTGGTACACGATTTTGTTTTCTTTTGCCAGAACGGTTTGTGGAGGCGAACGGGCTTCAACTTCTGGTGAAAGCATCCCGATCTCAAACACTGGAATGCTAAATTTTGCACTTTATTATTCGAATTCCAAAGCAAACAAAAAAATGAAGCAAAAATGAATGAATGCAGTTATTCTATTAGAAAATTATTTGAACCCCAACACCCCCATAGTGCGCAATGCGTGTTTCAAAGAATGTTTTCCACGATCGCTCATAGCTTATTCCTCTTCCAAAGAAATCCCCGTAACGCTCGTTGGAATACGGTTTTCCTACATGGAAATGTTTTCCCTTTCCGCTGACACTGATTAGCCTAATGCGTGGTTCGACTGAAGGGGTCAAAAGTGACAACTGATCATGGTAAATTACCGGCGATTCAACCGACAACAATAGACCTGCCTCTGCACCGGATCACCAGAGCCGATGTGAAAGAAGGTCACGTCCGACGAGTCCGATCCGTCACCGACCCACAGTGGCCACCAGAAGTCTAACAAGACATACCTTTGGCAGGATCAAACCCTTTTATGGTAAGGGCTGGCTCCCGATCTAGCACCGCACCAGTCACCGCACCAGAAGCTCAATCAAACGCTGTTACGTGCGGGACGGACTGCAAAAAAGAAGAAACACCCATTTCTCCCATCGGTAGCCGAATGCGGTGCATTAATCAAATGATTTGCTTCACCCAAGAAGGGAAAGCGCCAGTGAATGATACGTACGCCACAACACGCCACAACAACGCAGGCGCATCATAATGCACCGTGACTGTCACGTATTCATCATCAAGATAATGCAACCGGGTAAGGGGAATAGGGGGTGGTGGTGGGCTTTGACTCCCCCTTCTGCAACACTTGCAAGCCGCCAAGATGTCTCGTGTGGACATAAAAGCGAAGTAGGAAGAAATGTGAAGTGGCAGCTGTATGGAGATCTTTACAGACCAATAGAGACGGAGAGTGGGAGAGATCGTAAGATCGTCAAACTGTTTGATGGTTGACGGTCTTATCATACCGCCTTCCGTACAAAGCAGACACCTTGCGAGCTATGTGGGAACTACAGTACCTAGACGCACAGACATTCTGCGTACGTGAGGAACGTAGATCAAAAATGTGTCATCCATTGCCGCCAACCTCCTCTACTGCTGGGAGCTTTGTTTTTCGTCAACAAATGCACAATGTTCAGTGTGCCTCAGTTTCACTTTTACCGGGCCCTAACTCATCTCGCCGAAGGGAAAACATTTGAATCGAAAGTAAGCATCACCGGCGACAGTGTAAGGGGCTAAAGTGAAGGAGTGCTATAATGAGCAGGTTGCAACGTTGCATTTCCCGTACGAAAGTGCAAACTGCTTGAAAAAGTGAACGTGCATTTTGTGCCACGAGATGCTCTATGAAATGCTGTAATTTTTAGAAAATATTGTCAATTTGTTTTGTTAAAATAAAATTTAAAATATGCTCCCACGAGAAGCAACCTTGTCCTTAGTACTGCTAACCCATCCACCCGGAAAATAGGTATGGCAATTGTTCATCAAACGATCCAACTCAATTGACCCACAGGTCAGCCTAATAGATTCAACTGCTGAACTACCGTGGAAAAAGCCCAAACCCTCAAAATGGAACGGCAACAACATATTCGTCCAAAGCATTACCATCCGTTTAGCATACATTTTACCTGAACCATAAATATTTCATTGCACTCCATTGAAATCGCTTTCGCCGGTCATACGGTATGCCAAAAAGGGGGACAATATTTTTCGCATCACCTTAAAAACCCGTGTGGTCAGCATTGCACTGGAATAGAATATGTATGCCTCCTGCGACACACCGCCCAGAGGTTCAGGGTTCAGGGATATGCCTTTTGCCACGGCTACTTAACCGAAAGCCTACTTTTTTGTTTGTCCTCGAACGAACCCTCGCTCCCTCCATGAGTGGGGCTTGATTTACGAGCCAACGTACATACTCCCACTGTCCATCGGGTTTAGGCCTAAGGTTTGTTCCACTTCCGAAAATATTTCCCGTGTCCACCATGAGCGCACTGCTGCAACCATGATCGCAATCGAAGCAACAATCTGGCACGATCGCTGTCCGGAATAATGGTGACGGAGACTAATGCGCCAGTTCCGTATCTGATGCTCGGCGACTACGCCGGTCAGCGTAGTGGAGCGGTTTTCGCTTCCACGCGCAGACACGCGGTGGTGCATCTACTCGCTACTGCTCTATTATCCGTTGGCTGTTTTTCCCTTTTGATGATTCTTTTATGTAAATGTGTACGAGATAGAAAACGATCGCCATAGAACGTTCGCTGTCTTGGGACGCTGTACGTTCGGGAAAACGTTCGCTTTCATTGTGTGGCTGAGAAATGTACTACGGGGAAAGATTTATTTACTTCCACGCAACACTGCAGCAACATGTCACAGGGAAGTGTTGTTGAGCATAAAACTAACCATTGACATAATGCAATACGATTCAATTAATTCCAAATGCAAACACTACTTTGTAGATACCCGGTACATAAATTATGGTACTTGTAATGCTCACATGACTGCTGATGTACGATGTGTATGAATGAGTGAATTAAATCTTTTTAATGAGTCAGTTTATATCAATCTCGGTAAAACAGAGTAGTTCAAGCGCATTTGCG
>AXCM01007697.1:0-12958 GCA_000473375.1 Anopheles culicifacies | reverse complement strand
CCAGATGTGCCTGCAGTACCGAGTATGCCAGTACCAGTTCTACCTCTAGCAGTCGGCGATCTGATCGTGTCTGATACGAGCGATGGTGGCGATGTATCCATCTGCTCCAATCTGGATGATTTGGAGGAGGACGACGACGATGAGAAGACGGAAACCATTGATGTGGCCACGATACAACTGGCACCAGCGTTGGATGTGTTTAGTGCTCCGTTCCCACTTAGCGATGCTAGTGGGGACGAAAAACCCAGCGAAGGTAGCAGTAATGGTGGTAGTTCACACCTGATGGCGTGCACAACAGTGGACGATGTCACCGGTAATGGGACAGTCCTGTCCGGAACGACCTCAATCGATTACGAGCTGGCCATGATCAATCACCCAGATGTCCAACGTGAGGAGGAACTGATTGCCTTCAAGGAGAAGTACTCTCATTTGAGCGAGGAGAACGTTCGACTGAATCAGAAATTGCAGCAGTTGACAAACGATATGAGCCAATCGCGACAGTGGTTCGCGCTCCAAATAGTCGCCTGTATTGTGCCGGTTATGGCCATTTTCTGTTATATGTTGACGGGACGCTCGTAATAGAACTCGTTTTTGGGACATGCAATCCCTCGGCTAGAATGGGCATTAGCTCGAAAAGCGCTGCGCTTATTAGAACCTTGCCACAGGCAGCAGAAGTGTGCGCTGTAGAGAAATGGAAGAGCATACAGGATGGAAATGTTGTTTACTAATGTTCAACTTTTGTTTACTATGTTTTGTTGATGTGCAACCAGTCTGATAGGCGAAGCAAAAAGGGACAAAAAATTATCTCGTTATCTGTATCGTAGCTACAAGAAAAAGAAGGCATAATTGTTTATTTCACTTCTGTTGTTTATGGATATTATTTATTATTACTTGCAAATCGTCCACCAGCCGCGTGTGCTTTGAGTGTCTGCCGGCTGAAGAAGTGCGTGATGAAGTGTACTCTCTCTTCTTCTCTCTCTGCCCCCGGTGTAACGAATATTTGACGAGGAGGAGGAACCGCAAAGCATGTAGCTTTATCGAACTCTGGTGTTGCTGGAATCCGGTGTTGCTAATCATCTGTTTCGTCGAAAACAATCTCACAACAATAACAACATCCACTCACCTACGACATGTTATCTGTACATTCATATAATCAACCGTACTGTATTTATTAACCATTAATCCGATGCTAATTTTATCGACAACGCCTAAACAAATACTGAAGAATCGAGCCTGGCGTATAGTTGAAAGCCGAGCGAATCAATAATTATAATATATAAGGTTTAATGCACTAGCAGGGTGTGTGAGCTCTTGCCCGTGCGAATGGAATATCAGTAGCATAATGCGATGGTTAAAGAGCGCTGTGGTCGTTAGGAGTCCGAATTGGATGTACCAGTTACGATGAGCAATAGGTGAGAAAGTGGAGGATACGGTATGTAAGGATGCCTGTGTGTGATTGCATATTAGATGTACGCATTTGCTTGAGTGAACAGCTAATGAACGAGTGTGACGAATAGTAAACAAGATGGGTGGTGAGTGAGTAGTAGCGGCGCTCTCTTGCAGGGCTTCATTTTTCCTTGTTCCCCGTTGAATGCGAAGTCCTCAAGGCCAAACTTTTTCACCTTCCGCATGTTAGTCTGTAGGCAGTGCATCAAGATAGTGTGTAGTGGCAGGAGGAAATATGTGCCCCCAAGTGTGCGTTAGTTGGTGTGGGTGGCGGCGGCGACATGGACTGGCTAGTTGCTCTAAATACATCTTTAAACGAACATCGGAACATCTACTTGTCTTCTACTAACGCACGATCGATCGAAATAGGCTAGCTTTTATAAGAATCTATATAGACCCTTAACAGTACGTTTAATGCTACCACTACTAATATTACTACTGCGAGAACAGATGAACCTGGGGACACTGGCATTTTGCATTGATGCACCACTTTACGCCACAGAGACATATGGACAATTTGCGAAAAAACAAACAAAACCGCTCTACTTACGCTTTGTGCATTTCTCGGAAGAGTGTCAGAAGGGTCACGATCAGCTGAGCAGAGTAGGAATGCGGACATCGTTTGCTGTGGCCATTGGGAATGCAAAGTACAAAACGAAACGAAAAAAAGCAGCAAAAATGCAGGATAGCTATTATCCAGCAGCAGGTTGGTACGGGGCAAATGCAAAACGCTTTAGATGAGATGGAGATCAATTTCCTTGTCCAGCTCGGCAGTATCGTAAAGGCAGGGGACAGATGAAATGCAATAAGTTAAACATTCGCCGCAGCACCGTATGTACGCCAAAAGCAGAAGTACGATCTATGCTGGGCGATCATATTGGAAAGAGGAAGTGAAAGTGAGGAGCGGGGGAAAAACACAGTGATCGGGGTCACCTAAAGCACTAGGGTGAACTAGAAAGTATAGTGAAATAGGAAATATTAATATATGTAGCAGGCAGAGACACATAACGCGGACGAGATTTCGATTTGAACGACACTTCGGAAGGCTCTCTTTCTCTCACGGAACATGGAGACAGGAGCCAGCATGTTGGCATTTTGTGGAACGCTTGAGTTTAATATGTATTATATTGGAACGCGAACTTGGAGGTAAAATTCAGTCACAAAACTGTCGAAACTCGAAGATACACACACACAAAAGGAGGGGGTGCAGTGAACACGACGAGGATGTAAAGAGAAGTAAAAGAAGGACGACGAATAAGAACGTAAATAATAAAGATGAAAAAAGCGATATAATTATAATATAACAAATGGAGGATTTACTTTCTCGTGGGAAAAATTAAGAAGAACATATCACTTACACATCTGCAAGGATATTCGAAACACTAACGGACGACTTAATCGTAATACGATCATTTTGCAAGTGTTTTTGTTACGTTTTATATGTTACGAATTATAAGTTTTTATTTATCTACATTATTGAACATGGCAGACGGAAATAATGAACATAGTAATACCGTTTTACTCCGGAGTGCACTGAAGAATGTGGGGGAGGGAGGGCAAACATTACACACGCGAAAACACGCAATGCACAACAAACACATACATCGGAGGTGTCGGACCAATATTTGCTACATTATCAATTGCTGCTAGTGGTGCCAATCATTCAAGGACTTCAGCCGTTGGAGTTGGGCAGTGGAGTGGAACAGTGGAACCGTTTATGTGAGGTGTAGTGATGTATACGTCTTTCAATTGTGTGTGCATGGGATTGAGTGTGTGTGTGTGTGTGTGGGTGCAGTGTGAAAAGAAAATGAACGATCAACTTCCAAAGAACCATCTCCACTTTGCTAAACCCTTCCGGTAAACATCTGTCCCATTTTGTAAGTTCTTTTTTACGCTTCTCTGTTACTCTCTCTCTATATCTGTGTGTTTGTAGCTAGTGTACGTTTTGTGCGGCAAGAGAATCCCTACGAGATAACGAGGATCACTTTTTCGCTTCGTCCTTGGGCGCTTCCGGGTAGCAGTTGGGAAAGCCGAGATAGTAGTCGGCAATACGGCCCGCTTCTCGCAGCCCACTTAGCAGTGCACCGTGCACCGTGGCCGGATAGTTGCGGATCGTGTGCTCGCCAGCGAAGAATAGTCGCGGAATGTCGATCGGATTACTGTCGTCGTCGTTACCCTCATCCTCGTTCTCGTTCTTTTCACCGTTTTTGTCATGGCGTTGCTGTGGTGGCGGTACGGGTGGTTTAGCATGAGTCTCACCCTCCGGTGCTTTCGGTGTGACCGGTGCAGCAAGCAGATCATAATCACTTCCAGACGAACCGACGGACACAAAGCTGTACGATCCGCGTGCCCAAGGATCCGCTCGCCACCTCGTCACGACCGTTTCCTTCGGTTGTGGGACGGCCGAATTGCCAAAGATACCCTTCAGGACGGCAATGCAACGGCCCACGATCACGTCGTCCGATACGTTCTCCATGATGGCGGCCGATTGACCCGCGACTAGAGCAAGCAGCACTGGCGATTGGGAAATGTTCCAGAACAGGAACAATTCGCCACGGCTAGCCGTTGTGCTACCGACGTGTCCGAACAGATTCGTATTCGGATCCCAGAAGATGCGATCGAAACAAAGCACGACCTTGTTGAGGTTGCCAAAACCAAGTCTCCGGATGGCGGACTGTTTCCACTCCGGCAACGGTGGATCGAAACGAACCGTATTGAGCTGCTTTGACTCTTCGGCGATGGCAAGCTTCAGTATGCCGAGGGTAAGCGTGCACAGGACCAGGTCCGCTCGGTAGCAAACGGTCGAGTTGTTTGACTTGAGATCCGCCGTCACTTCTACACCCCCAGGCCGATACCGGATGCAGGTGACCGCTGTGTTCACTCGCACATCCAAGTTCTCGGTAAGGGCGATCGGGACGCACGAGTAACCGTTCTTAACGGTCGTATGACTACCGATGAACTCGAAATCGTCATCCTGATCCCAGTGCTTCAGCGAAAGGTTGCTGAGCGGAGTCGCATTCGCAAATTCCAGATTCGCAAAGTGCCAGTCCAGGATTTGCCGATCCTTGGAGGAAAGGTACACCTCGGACACTTGTTCGTTTTCCAGCTCACGCACTTTCGCCTCCAGCTCGGTCTGCTGTGCCTGTAACCGTTCCACCTCCTTCCAGGCCAGTTGTTCTTCACGTGCCGTCACTCGCAACTGGAACTCGTGCTCGTAATACTTCCCGCTTGCGGTAGTATCACCTGAAAAGAGCGAATTTACATTAGTAAGTGTTTTTATTTCTGAAAGTAAATAGAGTTTACCTCCCGAAGAATCTTGAGTCGCTCCTCCTCCTCCTCCACTACCACCACCTCCCTCCTTGGTGGATGGTGGCGGTTTCGGTGGCTTTGTATCGATCAAATGTTGCGCTTTCGCCTTCAATTCCTTTATCCTGGCCAACGTTTCCTCCAGTTGGTGCTGATTCGTTAGCAACTTTTGCTGACACCCAATGATCCCGGTCAGATGCTGAACCTGTTTCTCCTTCACGTGCTTCTCCTGCAGCTTGATGATCCACTCGAGCGCTTGACCGAGTGAAACCGGATGATTACCGGCGTAATTGAAATCTAGCTGATGAGAAAGATAGCTTGTGGCTTCGAGCAGCCGATTGAACTCCCGCTCCACCATATCGTCCTTGTGCTTCGGTACGGGTTTGCCACCGGCGCCGTACAGCGGGCAGGTGCTTTTGATCGGACACATCTCCATGCCGGTTTGTTTGCTCAAAATCGTCAGCGGATTGCCCCAGATGCCGGTAACCACCATGGCACCCAGATCGGCCGTGTAGGCATTTTTGCGGAAGGTCGCGATGCGGCCACCGACACGATCACGTGCCTCCAGCACGATCACATCGAACCCGAACTGCTGCAATTGTCGTGCAGCGGCAAGGCCCGAAATTCCCGCACCTATTACGATTACCTTGGCGTGCTTTTTCACCGGAAGTGGCTTCAACCGCTCGAAGATTCCGAAATTAATGAAACCGTGACGTTCGAGAAACGCGTGCACCTTGCGCACCAGGGACGGATCACTATCGAAGGGTGATTCCATCTTCTTTATAGTATTCTCAACCGTCAGCTGCACTGTAGGTTCCTCGATCCACATCTGCAGGATGCGATTGCGTACGTTCAGGAACATGCGCTGCGTAACTAATCCGTGCTTGATGATAAGCGGAAAGCAAACGGCTTCGGCAGCGGTCATTTTATCGACCGGAAGTCGTGATTGAAAGGCTGCCCCTTCCAAACCCGTCATCAGCTCCTGGTACGGGTTCGGATCTGGTCCGCCGGCGGATTTTTCGTCTGTCTCGCGCTTTTTGGACTTTGGGGTGGGAGGATCTGGCTTGGTAGTTCCTTCACCCTTACGATCCCCGGGACCTGCTGGATCACCGCCCTCGCATGCACTGCCAGGACGTACTGCGGTGTTAG
Source organism: Anopheles culicifacies (assembly GCA_000473375.1). Lineage (NCBI taxonomy): Eukaryota > Metazoa > Arthropoda > Insecta > Diptera > Culicidae > Anopheles > Anopheles culicifacies. The sequence goes on along the minus strand of AXCM01007697.1, from coordinate 7,057 downwards.
TTTTCGCACCATTATCACCGTATCCCACTTTTACTTTTTTCCTTCGGCTCGTGCGTCGTCCTTCGTCCGATTCGGATTTGCTCGGTCGCTTCACGGAAATGTCCGTCATTTCCACATCCGAATCGTCGCTTATGAGCGTTACCGTTTCGACTGCTTCCATGGTTGTGCCGGAATCTTCCCGTGTTCCTGCAGCTGCCGTACCGTTCATGTCCTAGTCGTTTGCGTTGCTTTATCGCTTTCCTCGTTATGGCACCATTATTTTCACTGTTCTTGCTATGTAGGGAAGTATTAAATCCGTCTGCTTCCCTGTATATTTTCGAACCACTGCGTTGTACGAGTTTTTCACTAATCTAGGGTTGCTTAGGTAAAAAAGAGTTGTGCCGCAGGTCACTACAGGGTCATCGGGCAGGGAGAACAGAAATTTTTTATTTGTTGCAAGCAGAAAAACTGTTTGTCCTCCTTTTTTCCGTTTGGAGTTTGACAGATGCCGATTTGTTTGGAAAAACACGGAACGTCCAATACACAAATTTAATTGCAGGGTTTGTCGAGAGCAGCGAATGTGAGCAAAAGTTTGTTTCAAATTATGCAAACGACATATTGCAAACAAGCTTCCATTTGAATTCGGTATGGTAATAAGGGAAATAACATCAGAATATCCAAAAATGCACGATAAAAAGGAAACAGAAAATCATTTTACTATCCTTCGAACAAGTAGTGACACACCTTGCTTTTGTACATGTGGCAACCTTGGGAAGTCTCGGCCGCGCTAGACAGCTGTCAGATGATTTCTTTCGTCGCAGTTTACGCGAAAACAGCAAGTTATGAAAGGGAGACTTTGTACAGCGTTTTACTACAAGTTTATTGAGAGGAACGCAAGTGTTTGGTGTATTTAATAGTGATTTTAGGTACCATTGTCCGTAGCTTAAGATAGCAGCATCGAATGCGCTTCGCCGTTCATGCCTACTTCGTTGGTAGAGTGCACACTTTTCCCATGCGCCATGGAGATTCCGGAGGACGAGAAGCAACAATTGCCATCGCCAACAGGCGGTGACCTTCCGGAAGGTTTAGTATTTGTGAGCAGTGGCAGTGAAGGTCCAGACGAGGATGAGGATCATGAGGAGGGCGAGATACAGGACGAAGATGATGAGGATGTACCTCAGAAGCAGGATTTGGAGGACATCAGCTCGGAAGAAGAATCGACCATCCGTGAGCGCATGGCGGCCCTGGAAGCGATGGACAAACGAGTAGGCATGATGAAGCGAAAGTTTGCTAACCACAGCAAATATGGTACGGTAGCACATACGGCATACGGTGCTCTAGATCATTGGCAAATGCTTACATTGCTGTTTATTTTTCTTTCGCTCTTAGACTACCTGGACGTGGAGGAGGTCATGAACGGGAAGGAAAATTATTGTTATTACTACCCGCAACATCAGCACCCGTTGTATCGAAACCACAAGCCATACAAATCCACTATCGCGAACAAAGAAGACAATCGGTACAGTGTGGGTAAACACACGCGTACTGCTACAACGAAACGGACCGCTGATAAAGCAAAGGAAAAGAGCACGAAACGTTCCTCGCACCGACGGCACAAGCGTCGACGATATGCTTCCCGGTCTCCTACACCTTCCGAGCGACGTGCACTGTCTTCCGATTCCGAACCGGAAGCGGTTGTGGATCGGGAATATCTGAAGATTGCTCTTGGCATTGGTAATAGAAAGAACCAACGGCTTACGAGCAGTAGGAATCCACTGAAGAAGAAACTTTTAATGCAAACGTCTAAACGGAAAAGAAGTGTGGATGGTAGACAGAAAACCGTTACGGAGGTGTTAGAATGTCCTTCGAGCAATTCCGACAATGATGCGATCGTGGTGGACGAAGATGATGAAGAGGAGGAAGAAGAGGAAGAGTTGCAGCTTCGCTTGCTGGCCCTTAGCACGAAACCGGTTGTGCGGGAGGCGGGTCTCATTATTTCCGAATTTCAGATACCTTCGCCTCCTCCTCCACCGACGATAAACCCGGCGGAGGACAATATGTCCGATGCGGTGTCGGCGGAGGAGCAAGAACTCCGCCTGATTGCGCTGAAAACGGCCGTATTGAAGAAGCATGAATCACGAAAAAAGCGAAAAGAGCTGGACAATGAGCAACCATACTCCCCGAGCGATGATATCGTTCTTTCACCTGTCCGGGAGATAGCTCCATCGTATGATGATGGAGTATATAGCGATGGGCAAGATTCGGTGGAGATGATCGAAGATGATCCGGATGAAGTGCAGATAGTGGAGCCACAGTATGAACAAATAGATCTTCTCGATTCGGACGACAATGGAAACGATATGGAAATAAGTCCGCCCGGCAGTCCACCCGATAGTCCGATCGGAAACATTGATATCGAGGAACATTCACAGCAACCCGTCGATATGGATCTTGCCAGTAGCGATAGTATAAGTAGCGCTCCATCTCCTGTCTACAGCGGCAATGGAACAGATCAAAGACTGTTACTCGTAGGAACTGATTCTTGCGATTCGACACTATTTCATCGAAGAGGAGAAAAAATACAGGAAAGTCCTTCCGCCACACCGGATTCAATGGAGGAAGCGGAAGCAGAAGCGCTAAGACATTTACTCCTAACAAAAATGCGTCAAAAACAAATCAAGAAAATAGAAGTGGTTGATCCCACGGAGGACAAATCACCACAGGATGACCAAATGCCATGCCAGGAAAATGAAATGATGGATACTGCCCCGAAAGAAAATGTTCCAGTAGAACGCCTTGAAGAGGAGAAACAGCAATCAGCTAGTGAAGAAGAACCTGATCAAGATGCGGTTTCCATGAGTCCGAAATTGACTAAAACTCCCAATTTGATCACGATTGTCGATCGTAAACCGCATCGAAAGCGAAGGAAAAAAACGCTTTCTGCTAGTGCTAGTGATGCAGGAGATGTGGAGACAGTAAATACAACAGTTCCTTCCACTGCCAGTAATTTACCAACCGAGCCAAATGCTCAGTTAGTCAAACCATCTTCCATAGTACACACGCAAAAGCTCGTCAATAATCCAAACAAACTGATCAACCTTAATCGCACTGCGGCGCCATCGCCTCCAACGGTCGTTGCAGGATCACGCACCGAATCTCCCAAAGAACCAACAATGGTTGAAACGTTTGTTTCACGACCCGTTGCTAAACTCGTCATACAGCTGGGAAATTCTGATTCCGATTCGGAAGTCGATTTTAGCACGTCGTCTCCCGAGAAAGGTGATCGAGCGGATGATGGTTATTCGGGTTTGAATCATGCTGCCACTACTACTGGAGCGCCCGAAGCCGCCGAAACGACGGGACGGTTTGAAGAACAGTTGGACAAATTTTTGAAAAGCGTCCGTAGTAAAAGCACCACAAACCTGACAACCATGGAAGACAATGCTAAAGAGTCGCTGGAACATTCCGAGCGTGGCGTTACTTCCAGTGAGAAGAGTTTACCTACAAAGCAGCAGCAGTTAAGAAACGCGTCGAAGAAACTTCCCACGACTAGTAACACCATGGCAACGCCGACGGTGAGATGATTGTATTTTATTATGTTGTTCGTTCTCTTTTTTTTCTTTCATTGACGTCCCTTTCCTGAGAGCCTGGGACATAGAATTTTGGGTAAACAAGCGTACTTGTACAGTGCGATCGTTGCTCTGCTTTTATCAAACTTCCGTCTTTCAGTTTCCACGTTTATGCCGGTCAGAAGAACCATCTATCACTAATTTATCACTTGCTCTGCAGGCTGTGAGACATCTATCGAAATCGTCTCAGATGGAGTACATGAGACTGGTTGCCCGTATGGCACAGTTAGAGCGGGACAAGCTTGCACGACAAAATTCTGGGCACACTTCTAGCGGCGTTTTGAAAGACAGTACAGCTCCTAAGCAAGACAGTCGTGTAGCAAAGAATGCCGCCGTTAGTATACAAAAATCGGCGGAATCAAAGCTCGGGAAGAGTCCTGGAAAACGGAAACAATCGTTCAGTAGTGCTTCTCAACCTGCTGCCTCAGCTAACGAGGAGCAAGCGGATCCGATCGAGCGAAAACTGCACCAAATACGCACAAGCTTGCCAAACCTTTCGGAAGCGTCCAGAAATCGGTTGCTTCTTACTGCCGAAAAGCAACTCGAAAAGCACAGGTAATACCACGAACCGTATGCTCCTTGCGTTTGCTTGTTTACATAGCCATGCCTGTTTCATCATATCCTTCTCTTTCGGAAACGGTCAAACTTCAGCGGCACCTTTTTAAGTGAGCTTGAGCGACATACCGCAACGTTGCTGGAAGCACAACAAGCACGACGCGAACAGTACCATCTCGAGAACCGAATCGATCTGCTAAAGGAGAAACTATCCCTGCTCGAGAATGTGTACGAGAAGCGGCGACAACGGGCCTTCGAAACGTTCTCCTGCCTGCAAGCGACGCGCAAGAAGGTTATTGTCAGTCGCAAGCGCTCGGGCGAACTGGAACGAATGTGTGACCAGATTGGGCGTATCATTAAAGGCGACTCGTATCAGTAAGTTGGACCGGACAGTCTGTAGATAAAAAAAACACGTATGAGAGGGGGAAAATATAATGTAAAATGGTGGCTTAATCTAGCCGATGGGTTTCAAAATGGGATGGAATTAGATCTTACTACTAACACTCTCTTCCAGACTGCCATCATCCTCGAAGGGAGCCGAGGTGCAACAGCAATTGCGTATTTTGGTAACGGAAACACATCAACTAAACGCCATCCGGAAGCCTACGCTGCAAGAGTTTAAGGAAGAGATGATTGCCAACCACAAGCGTCGATTGGAGAAATCGGTCGATCAGCCCTGGCAGGCTACCACGTACGATAATGAGTGTGATGAAGGGCGCACGTCCGAGATGGAAAACCGCCAGGAAGATGATATACCCGCAGAACCGGTGGAGCTTAATCCGTCTGAATCGATCAGTCAGGAGGAAGAAGCATGCGATACAGTACCTCAAACAGTTTCGCCGGAGCGTATTGATGAGCCATGTACGGCAGATCGGCCTGCGGAAGAAGTTGTGGAAGTAGAAAAGCAATCGACGGAGCAGACGAACAACGATGATGAGGACTGTTTAGAAACTACTGAGCCAGTGGTTGAACAAAATACCAACCCAACAGAGGCTACGACAGAAGCTACGACAGAGGCTGTCGTAGAGGAAAAGGAGTTGCCAAATATTGAAGTATTGCCACAAGAGGAAAAACAGACGATCACGTGCAATGAACCGGAATTAAAGCAAGGCGAGGAAGACACTATGATTGCACATGAGGGAATCGTTCCTGGTGAAACGTTCCGAATTGAAAAGTATACATCACCACTGATGTCCTTGAAGCAAGGGTAAGTTAATGTGCGATCTTGAGTGATCGGTAAAAAAAAAATTTAACGATCCTGTTCGATCAGCTACGATAAAATTTAATCAATATCCCTTTCCATTTTTCCTCTTCCTTTTTTCGACTCCTTATGTTCCCTATATGTGTGTGTGTGTTTTTATTCATTTTCACTTTAATATTTTTAACATCTTAATGTATTCGAATCGTGGCTGTAACCGGGTTCCTATATGCAATGAGTCATTTTTTTTTACGCTAACATTACGATTTTAATGTTTTGTTACATGTTTTGAAACATACTTTTTACTACTATCCTATTGTATCTTTTTCACACGTCACCTAAATGATCATCTCGTTCTTAATGGTTAATGTCCTATCACATAACTATCACTCACCGTTCCTTCCTACGTTGTTCCTTTCCTTTTCGTCCTTTCTTTTTCTTTCTTTTACTTTTCACAGTGCACAGAACATTCCCACCGGTATCCTTTGTCCTTTTGAGCTCGGAGGTCAATGCGTTGACCGGGACTGCAAGTATGAGCACTTTAACGAGCGTACAGCATAATACCGTGTGGCCGTGTTTCGGTCTATCGGTCGAGATATGATGGCTACTAGTTTTATGCGAATGTGTGCCATCGCTTTTTAGATTTCGTCCTGAATTTCCTTCTCTTCTCTTGCACACTATAGTCAATTAGCTGGCCAGTTTAGCATACTGCCCATCAATCAATCTGTAGGTTCCTCACCCTTTAAGTTACCCTGTTAAAAGTGTGTTTTACATGGTTCCGTTGCAATTGCAATTACTGTGCAAGCAGAGGAAGTGACCAATCTCTGCTGCCCGTTCGCTGCTCGGGAATTCATCGCATGGAGCATCGAATCAATCGGCAGGAGGATGCATCAAGATGAAGGGCACTGAAGGAGGACTGTACCAATACGATCGGTGCCCGGACGGTTGTAAGTCGTTGTTTTGGGTAAGTTGTTAAACCAGATATCCCTCCGATATTCTGTTTCGTTGTTCATTTTCGACCATCATCACCGGTTGTGCTGAAAGCAGTCGGGGTGCGCACTAGTGAAGCGATCGGTTTAGTGAGTGGATAACAAATGGAAGTGGCAACTCTGTATCATCCGTATCCCTACGTTTGGAGGCAGCGGAAGTGCTACGCGTGCCGGGGTACAACACTGTTTTGTAACATAGAAGAGTTAAGTTTAGTGATACCAAACCAACAAAAAAAAAGAAAACAAAAAGCGAAAAGTTCACCGAGTGCCACACAAAGTCGACGAGACGAGTATGTGAATCGGTTCCTGTCGGTTGATCCAAAGCAACCGGCTTTCATCGTCCAGCTGCGCGTGTTTTCCCGACACATCTTTCCGATGGTTGGTGAGCCGCCGAATAAACATCCGACACAGGGAAGAGTACAAACATTTCCATCTATTTCACGAACCGTTCAATTAGTGTAGGTTCTCACTTAAGAGCAGGTGTGTCGTTCTATCTGGTTTCAGGACACACACACACACACACACACATACACTCAGCGATTCACCACATCCGATCGAACCGGGTGTGCGTTGATGTCAAACGTGTTCGAAACGGCGCTTGTTCCGAACGCAAAGTTGAATTTATTTTATTTTAATTCTGAATTTGTATGGTTTTTCTTGTGAGAAAAACTATGTTTTAATTGTTAAACACTTTTATTTTTGTCTTT
>AXCM01007696.1:0-13836 GCA_000473375.1 Anopheles culicifacies | reverse complement strand
GAAGAAGATATATAGAATTGCTCGTTTCTATGGTACCATGCCAAATTCCGACGAAAAAAAAAAAAAACGATTTAACCGCTGCAACATAATTATTTTTGGAATAAGATTAAAATATGTAAAAAATGTTTAGGAAAATATTTCATACCAAGAAAACGTCAAGAGATCATTTTAATACTTTTTTACACATCAGATAACAACAAAAACACAGTTGGAGTAGAACTTCAATCATTTGTAGACTATTTTATCCAAAATTCATACTCACACTTTGAGCGAATGAATGAAGCGAACTCTATTCTACTTTTTAAGAGAATTATACTTCAAAAAACATTACTTACTTACATCACATCAGAGATAAATCAGAAGAACAGCTATATTTTCAGATGATGGACGTTTTCTCAATGCATTTTTCACGCAAAGCTTCCACAGTACGAGAAAATTGAATAATCATGAATTATTAATGCAGAAATACTCATGAGCAAGTATGGAACGAAATATTCTGATGGTATGCTTGTTTGATGAAATGCACGCAGGGATCGAGACCGTGAGATTTGCCTGCTGCCGTGAGTTTGTAGCATCTCTTTCCATATTTAGTCAAGAATTAAAATAAAAAACTTCCTTCAATTTCTTTACCACCACGCAGCCACATGCACTTTGACACAAGCCCCAGCATCTTCTGGATGCACCTTTGCCGGATGCTCGACTTTCGTTCGCCCCATAAAGGGAAAGGTACCCGCCACGTTTGTCATCCGATTTCGTGCCAAAATCATCGCACATTTTTCACTACCCCTTGTCGGCATGCCGGGGGTCCAGAAATGGTGATCGGTGCGACTCCACACATCACACGAGCGCGCGCGCGTCCAGCCAAAAGTCGTGCTACATTTTTCTTCCGCAAACCGCTAATACAGGAATGTCACCGAGTGGTACATGAATATGCTCTCACCGCATTCCAGTGGCACCTTCGCTTCCTTTTTCCTCTGGGAACCTCCGGCCAGCAGTTTCACGCAATTTTGGGGTGAAAGAGTAACCGCGTGTGTATGTGTGTTTGTGTATCGGAAAGGCAGAAGTGCATAAGGACTTCCACAGTAGCAGCAGGAATAAATGCACAATGCAGGGGAAGCAAAAAAAACCTGCAACAGAACTGCCGAAGGAATTGGATGGCGACGTGGACATTACATCCATTATCGTCAACGTGTTGGACAGTGGTCGATTTGCTACCATACCATTCGGGCACGTTCACTCGTACCCGGTGACTTTGGGGTGAAAGATGGTTCACCGAGCCAGCCGCCAACCGCCGAAAGTGTGAACAGATTTTCATGCCTCACGATTCCGCTAGTGCCGGAAACGGACGTGGTGAGAGTTTTTTGCAAAGCACGAGAAGACGTTATACATTATTACGACACGTTGCGCACGAAGAAGGGTAGACACTAGATCACTTGATCGAAGTTCGAATGTGAAGATGTGTGGCGCTCGTGGTTGCCTGCAGGGAGATTCTCAACGAATGCATCGCTCGGAAGCGACTTGGAGCACACCGAGTCAAGCCTTATTTGTCACAAGTAAATCGAATCGAATGACGCGTTCGTGGCGAGTGGTTTTTTCTTCCACTGGTCTAGTTTTTCCTATTCTCCCCCCTCACGCAGCACGTTCGTTTGGAAGTGAAATTCTTCATCGCATTAGATTTGCTGCTACCTTAATCGCTTGCGGGCTTTTCATTTCTATTGCCGCCCGCTCGGCGTCCTCGTAAAGTGAGACGCTCTGTCTCGCTCCCACTTTCCGTCCAGGGGGAGCCGTCGGTTTGATTCTCCCGGAACTGTTTGCTACCGGATTAAATCGAATTAAGGCCTGGAAACCACAAATTCGTTTGCGACCGCTTTGGCTTTGGTGGAGTCGGTGAAATTGAAGACAGCGTCATGTTGAAGTCACCGCTCGAGTAATGGCCCGCAGGGGGTATGAATGCTCTAATTTCCACTCGCACCAGAAGATGATCTATATGGTCAACGAATGTGAAACTGTCGCTTGGACGAAATTGGACGGGAGATGATGATGATGGTGGTGGAATCGGATTTGCTCTATTTTGGTGGATTGCATTGATGTTTCCGGTGGAAAGAGATCAGGGTATTTCCTTGGACTAGATCATCTGAAGTGTACAGTTACGCTTGGAATTGAAAAATGTTGTCCTAAAAATATCTTGTTTGAGATACAAATTTATATGATTTCAATGTCTAGCTAACTTGGAACATGGAAACGACAGTTGTGTCTTCATATCTTAGAATGTATATTTTTTAAATTGCTTTCTATGCATAAAACCTCTCATTATCTGTATAAATCCATCATGAACGCTTCCTAAGAGCATCCGATGCTCTAATTCCATACATCAGATGGGACATTACAGTATCACGCTCACTCACTTACCTACCCAAGTCAATGGGGATGAATTTCCCGATAAAAAGTACACAATTTTCGCACACATTTCTCCACCCATCAGTGTGAGCCCTCTACGCTGCTTTCATTTAGCTTTTCAATCAGCGTGTGGTGTTTTTTTTCTCTTACGTGCGTTCAATAATATTTACATTTTTCCCATCACCTTTACGCTGCAGATTTGCAATTCCAGCGCTTGATCAAGCGATCGATTTGGTGCCGCAATGGATCTTACGGCCAAGATCCGATCGCCAACCAGCCCGCGAACCGTCCTCTCGGTCGTACGTGATTGAATTTCTTGTACTGCGCACACTCATCACACAGCACACATCCGTCCAGAGCTGGGCCGGTTGATGTGTACCGAAACATTTACGCGAGCAGCATCGTGCGGGGAAAACCTTCCCCTTCTTCTGTCTCCTCCCGAAAGCATCGAAGTGCATCGCTGCAGATGCGTTGATGCGCCGCCGAGTGTAGATAAAACGGATGGCCTTATAAGGTGTCGTTGATTGTGATACGCTTTTTGTGCGGGTAAGTTTTCCCTCTTGTTTGGCCGCGTTGGCACGCCGTGCGACTGCTGCACTAGTTTATTTATTTTCCTTTTTGCACGCGGCCCTCGCCGAACGCTCGTCATCAGCGTCGTCATTATTATTTCTAATTCTGCCTCGGATGGTGCGTTTATGTATGTGGCTGGGTGACGGTTGAACTGTTGAAGTGCAGTCGATTGTGGATGCGGTTCGTTAGTGGAGCGCGCTCCAATCCTTTGGCTGATCTGGTGAGTTTTATGTGTATTGCTCCCGCTGCAGTGCTAGGGTTCGTCGTCTCTACCAGCGGTGAAATCCTTCCTTGCGCTGCCATTTGATTGTCATCAATTTGTGCATCCATTCGCTTTTCCTTCTGTCAAAACTATTTTACGCAAAACAAATTATTTTTCTTTCCGGTATGTTCGTTAAGCAGCGCTAATCCGGTTCCGGTTTGCCGTCGGTGGATCGATCGCTGTAGCAGATTTAAATATGACTTTGTTGTGATTGTGAAAGATTTGTTCGACCGGGTGGAAGATGTTAATGAAAGGCCTGTAATAGTTTGGCTTAAATCCATTAAAAAATAAGTTACTGTTATTGAAGTTTACTATTTCTGTTTTTTTTTGACAAAAGATCATATTATTTGCAAAACAATATTATTTTGCTAGATAATAATGACAGGTTCTTTTTTATTCTCAAAATAAGCTAGTTTATGGATGCACCAAATTTTATAAAGAGAAAACCGATCCAATTTTTAATTTTCTTTTATTCAGTAACTCTTTCGATAATGAACAAAAATATACGAAACCTTTTTCAACTCTTTGCACACTAAGCCTCTCGTTCAATTGCACATGCACATTCGCCCGTACTACCGCGCTCAACAACAACCATCATCAACGCCAAGTCTCTTAAAAGCTTCCGGAAAGTGGAGCATAAAAAAAGCAACCCTCCCTTCGGCTCCTTCTACCGCAAAACCACCCGAATGCCACTGCACCCGCGCGCGCTGATTGCATCTTTCCCGGATGAAATCTTGCGATCGCTTGACCGCCAACGATCGACCGTACAAGCATCCTCCCAGCCGTGCAAAACCATCGCAGGAAGCATCACAGATATCGATCGCATTTGGTTCAGCTAGGAGGTAGGTTTCTCGCTTGCATTATCTTCCTCCCGTTCAAGTCTTCGCTCCGTTTTGAGGGCGATTACCGGCGTACGGGTGGCGGTTTGATGCATGCAGGACGACGACGACGCAGCAACACGTAACAGCGCAACTAGTAGCCATTATGTGTAGCATTCACCGCACAACAACCATCGATGCCATCGGCTAGAGATCCGTTTTTTTCTTTATTTTTCCGTTCGTACCGTCAGCATCATCCTGCTGCCGACCGAAGATGGAACCGTGGGATGGAAAACCAAAGAGTGTGTGTGTGTGTGTAGGTTCGTGGACGCGCGTGGTATGTTAAAGTAATTAGATCAGTAGTTGCATCTGGTCAGTCGATTCGAGGGAGATACGGGAGAAGGCATGAGAGTAAGGAAGAAACCACATACGAACGTGGATGGTGGTCGCAGGAAAGCAGACTCACTTTCGGACTCTAATTATTAGTGAGAGGAAAATGGCCCTGACAGCAACCGGTGTGTGTGTATCTGTTCGGTTCCTGTTTTTCACTGCACCTGAGTTGCATCGTTTGCTCTGGTTTTTAACGGCGGTTTCGTTTTCGCCGAACGTACCTTCCCGGCTGTTGGAAGGAAACATTCCAAGCAATCTATCAGACACAGGGGGACCATTACGCGGAGCAACACACGTAGTGTTGTTTGTGATGGTAACATACATTTTTTGCTGTTGTTACTGTCTTTGTTTACGTGATTGGTTTGCCCCTCTGTCCACAGCATGTAATGGTGATGACATGTGTGTGTTTCGAAGCATCGGAAAAACACATTTCTCCAAAGGGGGAGTAAAATGTTAAAAACACGGAACGAAATGAAAACATGGTCTGGTCACTCTTTGTGTGTGCTGTGGTGAAGGTGAAATTCATTCTTTTGCAGCCGGTGTGATGTAAAACACCTGCAAACAATCGGTACATCATTCTGCGCTTGATTCATCGATCGAAGATGCGGTATCTTATTTCATCGATGATGTTGAATGAGATGGGGAGGTGTAATGGTTGAAGTTTCATTGACCTTTTCTCTGCAATTCAAAACGTGTTATTATTTTAGTGTAAGGAAATAGGAACAATATTTTTATTTATTTTATTTTAAAATCCATGATATTATAACTCTTTTTATCTTTGATTATTTCAGTTCATCAAAAAAACTCGTAATTTTTTTTTTATTAATTATTAAACTCGTAAAATGATTTATATAAACCGTGATTTCATGGACAAAATAATGTTTTACAGAGTGCTTAAACAGAATTGCTTTCAAATATAAATAATTAATATATTTAATTTACTACTATTATTTCTTCACAGTGAAGAGCCTTTTTGTCTGCCGATTTGTTATCCCAGCCATTATGACGAACGCATTCAGGTCTCCCCTACATCTCAGTTTGGACATATCGTTCTTCTGTTCATGTGGCTGACTTTATACACTTTACGGGCTTGATCGTCCGGTGTCATTTGCATGACATGACCAATCCACCGGAACCTATCGAGTCATATAACTCATAGAGCTCGTCATTATAGCGACTCATCCATTGTCCTTCCACACATATGGGGTCTTTTAAAAATTTTCATTTCGAACACGACTAGGAACCGTTCGTCAACGGTTTTGGACAAAGTCCAAGTCTCATTAAAGTATTCGTATTTTAAAGGTTTTATACAATCCCAGCATCGACGCAATGGTTGTTTTGAGTTGAGAAGTTGTCTTAGACTGTAGAAAGATCGGTTTACACACTAATGTGAATCTCAACATCTTTGTTTATGGCGGTGCTGACATGTGAACCAATGTAGATAAAATTTTGGACAACTTGTGCAATCATGTTCCCATGCGTCAACCCTACGTAGATCAGGGTTTGTTAGAAATGCTTCTGCTGGTGCTATATTTAGGTTTTTCGATCTCCGTCTGCTCGTTCATCTGCTTTATAGGAGTGCTGGATACCAATGATATCTTCGTCATCAGCGTATGCCAAGATCTGGATTGACTCTGGATCTCTACCATTTTCTTCACATCGCCAATTTTTCATTGTCAAAATGCTAACCATCTTCATAAACGCGTCGAGCAATGATAGACCAAAGGTTTTCTTTGAAGTTTAGATCAGATTAACATGTTGATCCCATGTTGTTGTTTAGATCAGGGACGGCCCGGTGGGAGAGTGGTTCGGCGCTGGGCCTTCACACCACAGACCGGGGTTCAAATCCCATTCGGACCGTCCCCCCCGTAGCATGGACTGACTGACCTGCTATGTGGTAAATTGAGTCTAATACGGTCAGGCCGTCATACAAGAACAAAAAAAAAACATGTTGATCCCTCTAGAAGCTTTATAGTGTCATCGGTAACAGAAATTTAAGCTAGTCTACAATTGCTGAAAATCCAAATTCTAGTTCATTAAACTCGATTCATAATGTTCGATAAAACTACTATCTTGGAATTCTGTATTCGAATCTCCAAAAATTCTATTAAACCGATGAGAACCAAACATTTTTGGGCCGTTCATCAAAATGATGTTTAATAGTCCACGGTAATACTCAGAATTAAACAAAATCACAAAAGAACATGCTATCAAAGGCATGGTGGTGCCTATTGTTATTTTGCGCAGTTATTTCTGATGAGTCTGCCGCTCGCAACATCCGATAGCGTTTGACATTTAACCAAAACCCATCAATATCGGCCGTTAATGTCACCACATTAGCATTACAAAATATACATATTATTCTTACCACGCGTGCCGGGCAGTAATAAAACAGCTTGCCATTTCCCATCGATTCTCCGGCCTCATCCTAATTGATCGTTCACCATAATGGCACCGCATGGATTCACGCCGCAATCAGGACGCTCGTCGGTTTAACACCTCGGACAAATTTTACGCCGCGCGCCGTATCATCAATTATTGTACACCCTTTTCGGTCGGCTTTGTTTCACCCTCACATTTATGCCCCCTTTTGTTCGTAACGGCATCAAGTCAAATCAAAGGAAAACATCCCACCCATGTGCAAACACGCTCACACTCCTTCAAAGAATTAAAAAAAACTGACCGTGTTTAGCTATTCACGGCGCGATCAGTTTAATCGCTCTCCAATAACATCAAAAATCTATTTTCCCCGTCGTAGGCGACATCGTGTGCACGGTGTGACGCTGGTCGACGCTGTTGTAAACGTTGTCTAGCCGATTTGAAGCAGATCATTTTACATCGCTTCGGGAAAGATTCACCCCCGGGAAGAGAGCGCTGCTTGCAAGGGTGAGAAGACGTTTGGGCACAAGGAAACATTATTCCGGCTCGGTTGAGGTCCATCGTCTCGTTTGGCATACGGTGCAAAAAGGAAGTGAAGAAAAGTTTCGCCCGCTTTCCGATCGGGCGGCTTGGCTTTTCTTAGAAGGCCAACTTCCAGAAGGGAGGCCACCACCGCACCGGTTGGCAGGGAAGAAGCAGTAATACCCGAACGCACGACACGATCCGTGAAAGTGGTTCATTTATCTGTAATTTAATTCCTTGCTTTAAGTCACTGCATAAGCATCGCGATCGCATCTGGCTTGCCTATTAATGGGTCGAACGATGGGGTGGAAAGAAGGGGTTAATCCACCGCGGGGTAGGATGCGACACGATGAATTACGAAATATTTTACAAAATCGAAATTAATAAATATTCACCCAAAGGAGAGAGGTGGAAACGATCAGGAAATCTGATCATCCCCGCTTCACCAACACGATCATGTGAGATGTTTCGATTTATAATTGTAATTAAATTAGAAATGCATTGTAAAGGAAATGGGAAGAGGAAGCAAAACATTCCAGTGCGGTGATGGTGGGCAAACGTTTCATCAGTTAAACGAAGCGTACTTGTTTTGCATGTTTGTGCCGAAGAATTGCATCTTGCTTTCCTTTTTTTTTCTTCATCCATTCGCTATTTTGTGGCGTTTTCTGTTTGGCAGTGAAATGAGCCGATTAAAATTGTTGAGTGTTTGCAAATGTGCACCAATGTGTCCTCACTGTCTTTGGGGTGGATTTCAAAGCAAGATTATATGTGGGTTACATTGGTCAGTGGTTGGCAAGCAAACGATTGGCTTAGATTCCAAACAAGTAATAAATTTGGTTTGGATATTAATTGCTTATTCATGGCGTTCATTTACCATTTTAAATATTTTGTTTAATTTAATAACATGTAAGCTTGTTTATTGAAGTTTTCAAATATTGTTTTTGTGTCAATAGCTTGTTTTCATCATTAAGTTTTTAAACGTTATTTATTTTAATTTTAGAACGATATTAGCGCGCAGTTATTGCTGAAAAGAAAAAAATAAGGAAAAGAAGGATCCAAAATACATAATTCGATTGTATCGTAAATGTTTCTTTTCAAACCATTGAGCTATGCTAATGCATTTTTAGATTATTTTTAAATTTTTATGAAAATACCGCAATTCCGATGATTCTTTTCAAAGGTTTGATCATTATCTGAAATTTTAAAATTACTTTAAACGTTCTTTAAACACTGCATCGATTATAAAAATTGTTGTATATTTAAATCTAGCTAAATTATCCAAACAAGATGATATGTTAGAAAATAGGTTGTTTGTCATCAGAATGTGTGATAGCAACTTTAATTCGAATTAAGTATTATTTAACCTAAAACTGATCATTCTAAATAAGCCTTTTCAAAAATGCGATGGAATTTTTCCCTTATTTCAGATAATTTTGTCTATTTTAGTAGTCTTGCTTCATGAACGTTACAATAAGTTCCTAGTAACCGCCCCAAATTCTAATAATCACCTGCTTTTTTATGTATTTTCCAATTTATAAAATATCAAAAAAATTGTAAGTCCCTTATACATTTGATGTGTATTGAATTTATATAATAATATATATAATTCTTTATAAATTTTTGATGAAATCACACGAATAAGACCAGTTCTTTCTGTAATTTATTATTTTTTTCTCTTTTATTGATTTTTTTTTTTTTTTTTTTTAACAAAGCAATGTAAAATGTACGTTGTCAACCACTGGCTAAAGAAAACGGCTTGCCCCACACAATTCTGCAGAATCGTACACGCTTGAGCACTAATTAAAATTGAATGCATTCAAACATTGCTAGCGATCTTGGCCGCTGTTTCCCTTTTTTCCATAGAAGCCAATCGCATGAATTTGATTTGTGCGATCCAGTTTAAGAGGGTGGTGCCGGCGGTGGTGTTTTGTAGCTCATCCACGTGCCCCGTGCATCGTGCTAATGTAATTGTGTGACGATTTCACCGCGGATAGAACCAAGCAATAAATAACTAACCACCGATAGGCGCTTTGGATCCCCCGGGGCCCCCACGATGGCGTTGGCGGCGGTGATTTGAATGCGAAAAATGTGGTAGTCGCATTTTTTTGTTGCTCGGCAGAGAAGCGCGCAATCGGATGCGCACCGATCGATCGACGCGCATGAAAGTATGTGACCAGTCGCATCCATTTAGCTTCCCGCGTCACGGCGTTCCATCGCTGCTGCTGCATCTTGTAGATGCGCTAAATCGGAGCATGTTGTGATGCTTGGTATGAAGGAGAGCAACAAAAAAACAGAGGGTTTGATCTACGATTATTTGACTCCCGCGTCGTACAGGATTTAGCAGCGACGGCGCACCGATAGCGGTGTGTTGATAAAGCTAATAAATTTCACCTTTCCTGGACCGAATGCGAAAGCTTGTGGTGCTGTTTGTTGCAGATTAAAAATTGGCAACACAACTGCAGCTTAGTGCGCGCTTGATGTATTCCTGGTTAGCAGCCATTCTGGAGGGGGGAAGGCGAGAGAGTAAGCATACAGTTAATTCGTCTGCTAATGTACGATATGAAGTGATACCTTTCGTTTCTTTTTGCCCCCTTTCATTCAATTAGTGTGTGCCTCGGATGGTCTTATCGTAATTGAAAGCTCAGTGAATAATAACGCACAAATAACAAGCTTTAGGAGGTGGATTAAATTCTTCATCAATCGCGGAATGTTGTTGCGACAAGTGCAGGGTCGATAAAACAAACCCAAAGCGCAGCCTGAAGCTGAAGCGAAACACCTTTCATTGTGCGCTTTATTTCGCCAATAATGGCTGATGTTCGTGAGTGTGTTTGGAGCACTTTGTTATCACATTTCACAGTCCCATTAGCGGAACAGTCCACGTGCATTTGGGCCGTTCGTCGTGGTGTGTTTATATTTCCATAAATTTGGCGGATATCTTAAATCAATGATTTAAATGGGAAACAAGACACGGGAGTCAATTTTTGCACTAATTAGTACGATCAGTGATCTGCTTCTGTGTGAATGAGTAGTAGCAGCAGCAGCAAAATGTGGCTACGGTTATTGGTTTATTCGCTTCGAAAAGAAAGCCTTCTCAACCTGGTGAAGAGAAAAATCGATTCAAAACTGATCCGCACTTCAATAGACTCATAAAATCAGGATTAAGCTCAAGGTTTAGCTTCCATTTGTTGCTTTGTGTGTGCTGAAATATGAGCGCGCAGAGCTAACATTAAAAATTATTCAACGGCCCAGTACCAAGGACCACGCGCTTCAGTTTATCAATTATTAATAGCATCGTTGAGGGAGGGTTTTTTTCATTGTAAGAATAGTTAAAGGCAACAAAATACCGTTATGAAAATTCCATAAAAACTCCAATTGGCATATCGAAACCGCATAATTGAACCGTTTTGATGAAGCGGAATCATTTACCAAACCGCCGGATCGGCTATCGGCCACGGTTCCGAAATCAGGCACGAATGCTTAAAATTAATCCTTTATCGTGGCCATTTTTACTACCGCCTTTTGCAGTGCGGCGGGGTGACCGTTCGCACAGGTCAAAGGAGAAGGTAGAACGCAGTTTTTATTTCGCATTTTTTATTACATTAATGTTTTCGTTCGACATTGTGTGCGGTACATTTTCTCACGTTCCGCGCCCAATCGATCGCATCGTATCGGAATGGGTTTCGATCGCAAAAAGGGGGTACCGTTTCGGGGTGAGCGATTGCAGCGTGCTGATAACGAAGCGAAGTGGCAAGTCGGTACCTAATTAAAAAATTATCCCTTACAAGATCCATCGACCATACGCGACGAATACGGTACACACGTTACAGAAACAAGTCGCTTGATATTACTATTTAATATGTTTCTCCTGGGGCTGGATGGGAAGCAAATAAAAAGACGTCCGATTCATAAGCAATTTTAACTGAAGGAAAAAAAAAATCAATAAATACCTTACGCTTTCCACTGACCGCACATGGTCCATGTTTGTACGGAGGCAAACAAAACACACTGGGCACTGGTCGTTTCGGAACGATATCGGTGGATGATAAGTTTATCAGCGAATTTTTATCGCAAAACTTCTTCGCTCGATACACTCGTTTCATAATGTTTGTTTGATTTCGCTCCGGCCGGTGAAGGTTCGTCGCTTATGCCGGCGTATAAATCGTGTGTTTTTAAAATTGTCAAATTTGGAGCTTGTCGTTCGGGGAAAATCTCTCACTCGGAATGGGAATCGATGATGGCTGTTTTTGTGTGCTTTGTACACAGCGGCCGACGATGCGATCACAATCAATTGTGAAGATTGAAGTTGGTAAATAATCGATAAGGTAAAGCAAGCCGTTAAACGTTTGTGTCTTGCTATAAACCCGTTTTCTGATTGTGAATGAAACGAGCTGTGTGTGTATGTGTGTTTTATAACCTTTATCTTATCATATACATCAATAACTGTTCCGTTACTCAAACTGTTCGGTTGTCACCTTCTGCGCCATGAAGAAGCCATCCATTGTAATCGCAATCGTACGAAAAGATCCTGGCTTCTTGTTACATTAATTTCTTCAGCTTTTTCTTACAGATCACTTACGATATATCTCGGTTTCAATTTTTTCTTTCTTTCTACCGCATATCCTATCTCTCCCTCCCCTCCTGGGGGACCTGGCTCTTTTTTCTATTTCTCACCCCATTATGGTCGGACTGAAATTGAATAAGATGTCAATTAGCAGCTTGTTTCGGTTGGAGTGTCTGTGTACGTGCTGCCAAACGGTGTGTGGTCGCCCCGGTATCAGCGATCGATCGGCGTACCGCGCGCTGATAAGCTATTATTAAACTCCGATATCCGAACGCAATATCCGAACTGTGCTGTCGTTACTGTCGCGCCATATACCTCCTCAAAAACGAGGCAAAATTGTTGTCATCCGCCGACTCGGGTTCGGGAGGGAAGCCATCAGTTTTTATGAGTTCCGCTAGCGCGCAAAATCATCCGGTACGGTTCCCTCTACCTCATCGTATCGGTTTTGGTGTGGTTTTTTTGTTTTGCTTTTCAATCAACCACTCTGGGCTGTTTTCTTACCCTCACCGACCGCGGCTGAGTTTGGCTTGTCTATTTTACCGATCGATGACGGGTGATGACGGCTCCGTTCGGTGTGTGTGTATGTCCATCCGTTTCTGGTAGAGCGCGTTATGATTTATGGACGCAGCCCGGTCGGTCCGGGTGAAATCAATTTCTCTTTCGTGTGAGGCACACGCAATCCGCAGCCGGACACTTTTCCCTTCGGTGCGGTATAATTTCATGTTGCGGGATTGATTCTTGTTTTTTTTTTGCCGTTTCGTTACGAGATGATGCCGGGCTCAGCTTATTATTATCCCGTTTAGGAGCGTTGACTATGGGTCTACTACATACATACCGAATGTTTTCAGCAAGGTGATTATGGAAGAGAAAACAAAAAAAAAGTTAAAAAAATGTATCACCTTCCCAATGTATCGAGGACTCATCATTAATATTAATAACGTTCTGTCGCTGGGGTTCGTCGCTTTTATCTTGAACGAAAGATTGCACCGTACAGCACACATGGCTTATCGTACTGTTATGTTACAGAAACCCTCTCAATCGTGGTTGCCGGTGAGGGAGCAAAAAGATAACCCATAGACCATGGTGAATTTAAAGTTAAACCTTGGATATCAAATCTGCTCCAATCGATCTAAGTGTACGGCTGGCCCCAAAAGTACACACAAACAGGAAAATGAAAACCCTTTCGACCGTTAGCGCATGATTATACGAGTGCACACTGCTGAACGAAAGGAGGAAAACGATTTATTTATTAAAACATAGATAACATCCCTTGGCCCCTCTGGGGCCCTGAAAAGACCTGCAACGGGTAGCGCAAAAGTGAAAACTGGAGTAATTTGATAAAGGTTTCCCGGGTCTGCTGCAAATCGCCACTGCAATGAAAACTGGTTGCCGGTGGCTCCACTACCTTTCGGGCGTTCTGTGTGCGATCGGATGATGGGTAGGATGCGGCAGCTTGTCCTTGTTCCCAGCCAGACCAAGCTTACCGCAAAACCGTTCGGCTAGAAAAGTGAATTCGTTCTTCTACCATCAACAAACCGGGCGAAAGGCTCTAATGGTTTGCGCTCTAAGGAGACAGACACGAGCAGTCCATACACGGTCCACACACTGGAGCGCGCGCTCACTATCTGATGCATAAGTTAATCGGATCGGAATAAAGAAAATGCACTCGGTGAGCTGTCGCATCGATCCGTGGTTTCACGTGTGCGTGTGTGTTTGAGCTTGCTTTTGCCGATAAACTACCGGCAATGTGTCCGGGACGGCTACAGACCGGTGATCTGGCGGTGTAATTTGATATTCAACGCTGATGACATAAGTCGGCGGCAATTTGGCGAGGAAATGAGATTTTCCCGATGGGGGTTGTTCGGTGAATCCTCGAAGGAGGACTCCGTGATAGAAAGTGTGAAATTCAATGAAAATATCAGTGGTATTTACTGTCA